>JAJEJO010003472.1:718084-803854 GCA_020662805.1 Glaucomys volans | reverse complement strand
AGAGAGAGAGAGAGAGAGAGAGAGAGAGAGAGAGAGAGAGAGAGAGACTGGGAGGGAGGAACCAACAGGGAACTGAACACATGGAGACAAAGGGCCTATTCCACCTTCTCTTTCACACATGAACTGGAGACACAGTGTGTTGTGCCCAATCCTCGCTAAACACACTTTTGTTTTAGTCAGAAAACTGCACCTCTTTGGGTTCAGTGGCTCAATGCTAGTCCTTGGAAGTGATCCCCAAAATCTCCATGCCAGAACCCAATCCCAGCCCCAAGACCTAAGTCCCTGCAGAAGTCTTTTATCATGAGAATCTGGATGCTGGGGGAGATTGTCATGAAGCCTGAGACCTCTGCTACAGGGAACAGCTCAGGATCCAGGGACTTTACTTTTTTTTGGTTCTGGGGGATTAAATTCAGAGGCCCTCAACCACTGAGCCACATCCCCAGCCCTATTTTGTATTTTATTTAGAGACAGGGTCTCATTGAGTTGCATAGTGCCTCGCCATTGCTGAGGCTGGCTTTGAACTTATGATCCTTCTGCCTCAGCCTTCGGAGCTGCTGGGATTCCAGGCATGTGCCACTGTGCCTGGGGGTACTCTACATTTGAGAAAACCAAAATGATGATCCTGGCCACCTACCACCCTGGGGACATGTGGTAGGGACAGCTGAGGTTCTTATCTGTCCAACTATTCTTCTTCCCATTTGGCAGGGGCGGAACAGCACCCTGATTGTCTGCAGTCCTTGTGGTCATCTTGGTGTACCTATGAAGTAAGATGGCAAACCGGGGGAAGCACATGAGTCCACTCTGACTCTGCTGGAAATCCAAATCTCTTTTTAATAGTTACATTGAGCTATAATTTATATACCGCAAGATTAGTTTATTTTAAATAATTAAATGATGTTTAATAAATGGATGGAGTCGTGAAACCAACACCATCATCTGATTTTAGAACACTTCCATCACCCCAAAAAAGTAACCCTGTGCCCATTCTCAGGCATCGTCTATACTCAAGGCAATCACAAGCTATTTCCTCCTCTCTCGGTTTGCCTTTTCTGGATATTTCATGAAAATAGAATCAGTGCATATGTTTTTGAGTTTCATCTGTTATATGTTGATCAGTACTTCATTCCTTTTTATTGCAAAATAGTGTTCCACTGTATGGATATACTATATTTGTTTACATCTTCACGAGTTGATGGACTTTGGCTTGCTTCCATTATCATGATAAGGCTGCTGTGAACATTCTCATACAAGTGTTTATGTGAACATGGGTTTTCATTTCTCTTGAATACATCCATAGGAGTGAAACTACAGGGTCATGTGGTAACTTTGATGTTTAACTTTTTGAGAAACTATCAAAAGAGGGTTTTTTTTGTAGTACTGGGGATTGAACCCAGGGCTTCATGCATGCTAGGCAAGTACTCAACCATTGAGCTACACTTCCAGCCTTTCTAAAAACTTTATTTTGAGACAATGTCTTGCTAAGTTGCTGAGGCTGACCTCAAACTTGCAATCCTCCTGCCTCAGCCTCCTGAGTAGCTGTGATCACAGGTATGTGCCTCCACTCTAGGCCAAAATCAATTTGTAAAGTGGCTGTATTATTTTACATTCCCAACAACAATGTATAAGGATTCCAGTCATGCCAAAACCTGTTATTATTTGCTTTCATTTATAGCCACTTGTGGGTTGGGAGTTTGAATCTTGAACCAAGTAGAGCAAGGACAGGCCATGGCTGTGGCTGACCCATTCTGAGGTCTGTGTGTTGAGGAGGCTGTCTGCCTCCTGCCTCAGGTATTGGGCTCTGGATTCTTCTCTTCTGAGCGTAGATTATCCTACTTTGGGGGGACTCTAGATTATTCCTACATCCTTCCAATAAAATGTTTCTTTAGAACTTTAAGTTAGATACAGTGACATTGTGTCACTATAGCAACACCCATTTGAATGGCACATGTCACAGGGCCCTCCATTCTTGACCCCAGCTGGAGTTGACATTCCTAAGGTCTGATCTGAGCATTGCCTATTGGGGAAGAGCCCAGCAGGCCCAATTGTGGGGAGGGGGTCAGGGTCTGTTCTAAACAGAGACAAACACTGGGGGAAGCCTCAGCAATAAGGAGGACAATGCCACCTCTCAGCTCCTCAGACACTGGGGTGACAATCCCCAATGCATCAGTCCATGCTCTCCTCTCTGGGCCTGCTGCAGTCTGAGTCAAGTTAATCAGAGCTTCTTCATGTGTTTTCGAGAAAATCACATAATGTGATGGGAGCAGCTAGTCGCCTTTGCAAACTTGGTGAAGATGGAGTCACACTTGCTGAGTATCGTAAAATGTGTGGCCTGATGCACTCTGAGAACTTCTCCACAGTGCATTTTTCCTTGTGACTGGAGTGAGTGCAACGAAAGCACAGAGAGCTGTGTGACTTGGAGTGAGGCTCTTGACCTCTCTGAGCTGTAGCTCACAGCAGTGCTGTGAACCTTAGCAATGACAAGGTGGGGACCATGGTTAACACTTTCCCCCACATTGTCACTGTTCTGAAGTGCTGAAGGAAGGTGACATAAAATGCTCCTCCCTCAATCTTTTGCTTTTGGGGTTGGAACTTCGGTGCCATGGCTAAAAAGCTTCCAGGAGAGATGTACTGAGTGCCAGTCTTAGTGTGTTTGCTACGCACCGTCAAGCCTGCGATCGCTTCCTTTATCCTCAGTTTCTCCATCGCTAAAATGGTGTCTGTGATGTTTTTTTCACTCCTTGGGGGTTTTATGAGGCTCACATGAGACTGGACAGAGTCCTTGACACTCTTCTTGGTACTCATCAGCACTCATCAGCATTTGCTGTCTGCTGTGAGCGCTTTCCTGACCTCTCCCTGGTCACCAGCACCCTCCCTGGTTGGGAGCTGCCCTTCTTACTCCTGTTGACGTGGGGCTGGCTTGGGAAGAGTCGTGCTGAGGTCTGGTGTGGCCAGAGTAAGAGACCTCAAAGGCCCAGAAAAGCCCCCACTTGCCCTGCCAGGCCTCTGGCTGTGGAAGCCTCACCACCACCTCCAGCTAGGAGGCTCTTGGCCGGCCGGCACCTCAGCCTGCCAAGGACATGATGACCCCAGCCCAGGTCAGAAGTGTCTCCACTCTCCTGAGCTCTCCAGCCCTCCCGGCCCAGAACAACAGGTGTGTGTGCTCGGTAACTCGAGCCTACCTTCTGCAGGCCGAAGAAATTGAGAGAGGACAGACAACTCTTTCTTCAGACAACCACAAGGCCAATAAACAAGTTTTCAGGGAGAGCATGGCCAGCTCCAGCTCTGCAGGGCTGCCTGTCCATCTGGGGACTGTCCAGGGCCTTTGCTTTTTGTAGCAGTGACAGCAGCATCACCACCACCATTACTAAACACCCAGTGGGTGCCGAGCAGCGAGCCAGGCCTTTTCCAAGACTTTCCCCCTTTCCTCCTCTCTCCAGCCTCCTGAGCGGAGTGGTTGCTGAGAGCCGAGGCGCTGCTGTCACACAGACCCAAGCTGGAGCCCCAGCCCGGCCGCCAGCTGGTTGTCCACCCTGGAGCAAGTCAGTTCACTCAGGGTTTTGAGAATAGATGAGGAAATACAGGTAACAATGGTAGCTCAGAGCTTGGCACAGAGTAAGCCCTCAATACGAGCTTGTCAGAGCAGTGTCCCCACTTTATTCATGAGATCACCAAAGCCCTTCAGCCAGAACCTGAAGCCAATCTGATGTGCCCAGGCTCTTGGCCACACAATCCCCATCACATCCTGGTTGTTTCCCCAGCCCTGTTCACTCTGCTAGTGGGGAGACTAGGAGAGGTAATCTCCTGGGTTCAGGGGTCCAGACAGAAAGAGGTGGAAAGCACCTAAGGTCGGGGGTGGCATCATCTATTACCCAAGTTCTCCTCTGCCTCCCCAATCAGAACATTCTTCAGAAAGGGCTAAAGATGGACACCTAGAGATGAAACCTCAAGTTGTCCTATTGCAAACACAAACTACAATCAATATACACAGAACCACAGACCACATGTCTACACCCAGAACAAAGGTAAACAGATAAAAATAGATGTGGATCCTCGTATGAGCATCCCCAGAGAGAACCTCCAGCACACCCATGTGTCTGTGTGCATTGACACAGAGGCTGCAGGTCACCAGCACACTGCCCAAAGCTCTGTGGCTCTCCAAGTGACCACAGTTCCCCAAAGCTTAATTGTTTTAATAGTTGCCTCATCTCAACATAGATTAAGTTGGTATAATTGCAATTATGAATAAGATGTTTGTCATGAGGTTATGCATTTTTTCAAACAATTTTATACCTGATGTTTAGGTTATAATTTAATCCATCAAGGTCTATTTAAACCCTAATACACCAGCAATACTATCTTTTGATGAAAAACATTTACATTACAACACATTAAACATGTGCACTCAACTAGACACTGTTGGGGTTTTAGCCCCTTTGCCCCTCTCAACCCGCAAAGAGGGGAAAGAAGCACGCCCCTACAAGGCCAGACTGGGAAAGGCAGAGGCCAGCTGACCGCCCACACCCAGCCCTCCAGCAGAGGACAATCGGATGAGTCAGGGAGACCAGTCACCCCAGGAACTCGTTTATTGAGGAAGTCACACATCTCATGCAGGGTGAGGGCCAGGAGGGGACCAATCAGCTTAAAAGTTAGCAGGCCATAAATGGTTCACAAAAGTTAGCTCCCATATGAAGGTACAACAGGCATGAACTGATCATGTTCACGGAACTCTTGTGGGCCAATCCCCAGCGGTGGTCCAATTCGCCATCATTACCTCTGGTAACACCCCAAGGCCTCGGTTGTGTCTGCACTCCAGGAAGTGAGGAGCAGCTTGAGTTAGGTGTCGTTTTCCTAGGCTAAGCCTATGAGTTAAGCTTTGCTTCTCTCTTAGCTGACGTGTCCTTCATGGCTCCCAACAGATACAACATAATGTCTACCCGACATCTCATCCTCTTCCTTCCTCCACTCAGGCCATGGGAGGGTCCTGATCAGTGGCACTGTTGTGATAAGCACAGTTCTTCCAGCGTTGGGTTCAGGAATCTCATCAGCACCCAACATCCATCCCTCTGGCAACTGGCAGGGTCCAGGGAGGGGTATGAGACCTAGGTTGGTCTGTTGGACTGGAGGAACATTCTTTCATCCTGTGGATGACAGAGAGGTGTCCCAGCTCTCTTGCTGAAGATGAATACAGAGGCATGCCATCCCAGTTGCAGTTGGAAGCCATCTTGCAAGCACAGCTGAGGTCTGCCTGAGGACAAATTTGCAACAGATGAGCACAGAGCCAGGAACTCATAGAGAAACCAAGACTGGCTTCCTGTGCACACACAGGTCTACCCAGCCCTACCTCCAGACTTCCTGTTTTGTTGCATAGTAAATTCCTTTGTTGAAGTAGAAGGAGTTTTCTATTATTTGAAGCAGAAAAGCATCCTTTCGCTTGCTAGAGAGGATTGGAAATGAAGGAGCTTTCTTGAGATAACTAGGCAAAAGTTGAAGTAGATTGTGGTGGGAGGCAAGGGATTTATAGAGACTGTTTTTTAAAAATAAAGAAATTTTCCCATATGGAATTATTTGACCAGAAAAGCATGGAAATCTTAAAAAAGGAGGACTTGATTTGGGCCCCATTACCCCCAGGAGAAAGAAGAAAGGTTCATATAGAGAGAATTCTCTGTAGCTGGAACCATACCTCAGTTCAGAACATCTTTGTTCTGGTTTGGATGTAAGGCCTCCCCCTAAAGCTCCCGAGTTAATGCAGGAATGCTCGGAGGTGATGTGATTGGATTGTGAAAGCTGTTACCAAATCTGTCCATCCTAGTTTGAATGGACTGACTGGGTGGTACTATAGGCAGGTGGGTCGTGGCTGGAGGAGGCAGATCACCACTGAGGGGTGCCTGGAAGGGTTCATCTTCCCTGCCGACTCTCTCTCTCCCTTTCTCTCCACTCCCCTTCCTGGTCACCGTGAGCAGAGCTCCTCCACCATGCCCTTCTGCCATGATGTTCTGCCTCACCTTGGGCCCACAACAATGGAGTCAGCCCACAATGGACTGAACCGCTGAAACAGTTTGCCAAAATAAACCTTTCCTCCTTCAAATTGTTCTGCTCAGGTGTTTTTGGTCACAGTGGAGCACCTCTTGCATAATCTTTGGGTCCCATTAGTCAGGAGCAAGACAGTGAGCCCACCTGGGAGTGGACCCTGAGGAGGCTGCAATCAGCCAGTTCATGAGCTCACAGCCTCCTAGAATGTGGGCACGTTTCTAGGTCTCCAAACAATTTTGAACCCAAAGCTCTTGTCAGCAGCTGTATCATCTGCCTGGGCCTTCTTTCCAACCCTGACACACACAGGAGAGATCTTTTTGCTCTCCCCTGCAGTCGACAGACATTCACAACTCTTCCTCCTGGTCTGGGTGGACACTATATCTCTATTCATGACAGAAGTCAAATGAAACGGAAAAATGTCTTAGAACAATTGGGTTTCATGGAACCTTGTAGCACACTGTTGTTTTGCCTCCCACACGTTCACCTGCCCTGAGGCAATGTGGTTTGCAGTGGGTTTCACCTCACCCCAGATCCATGGGTAAGCATGTGGCCAAAGTCTAACCCATGAGAGCACTGCATCTCCTGCTCACAGGAACTGTCTCAAGTGTGGGCAGGTGACCCAATAGGGCCTATCAAAACATGAGATAGAGGCTGGGTGCAGTGGGTCCCCACTAGGGAGGCTGAGGCAGGAGGATCACAGTTTGAGGCTAGCCTCAGCAACTTAGCAAGCCCCTAAGCAATTTAGGAGGACCCCGTCTCAAAATAAAATTAAAAAGACTGAGGATGTAACTCAGTGGTAGAACAGCCCTGGGTTTAAACCCCAGTACTGAGAAAAAAAAAATCTAATGAGAACTCATGAGATAGAACAGGTGATAGGAAGGGGTGGGGGTGAAGTCCTTTATCTGCTAAACCTTTAAAGATGGGGGCCTCTGTGCAGCAGCTGGGACCGTTTGGTCACTTATGAGAAGAAGCTCCCTGAAAATGAAGCAAGCATGGGAAGGAGGAAGCAGAGCAAGGGACAGGTTGAGCCCCGATTACACCTCTGTCTGAAGTCTGCACCCTGGACCTTTTGCTGCAATGAGCAAATGATACATATCTCTATATCATTTTGGCTTAACTACTAGAGTTGGTTTTTCTATCACTTGTAACTGATGGAGTTTGGGTTGATAACAATTCTCAAGCTTAGAAAAGAATAATGCTCCATCTCTTATTATTTAGTCCTCAGTCCTATTTAAAAGTCCAAGGTTACTGCTAATGTACATCAAATTCCTGCAGTCTGACCTTGAATGAGTTGTACCCACATGACCTTAACAGTAAAATGAGGATGCTGGATGAGATCTCCCAGGTCCCTTCCAGTTCTGAAATCGTATACTTCCATGAATAGTCTCTTAGCAACCTTCACACTCACAGAATGTGATACAAAACAATTTTCTTCAAGAGTGTGGGTTCAAAACACTGAAGTAGAGTTTTAAAAAGTTTAATTGCATGTCCAATGATGAAAAGTAGAACTTCCTCTCCCCCTGCCTACTGAGTAAGGAGAGGTGTCCAGTGGTCCATCGCTCTTGCCTCCCTTGCATGGAGTTAATCTATAAACTCAGAGGTGGGGGAGGCAGAGCAGTTTAATTATCTTCAGAAAGTTTTAAGAGCAGAATTGAGGTTGCTTTATCCATAGAATCTAGAGTCCCTCCTGGAAGCCCTTTAGTGACTGTCACCCCAGAAGCCAAGTCCTTGATCACTCTGTGCCTCAGTTTCCTCATCTGCAACATGGGGATAATAAGAATACCTTCCTCTGAGTATCACTGTGAGTACTAAATGAGTACAGCGTCCAGCCCAGGGTGAGTATGGTTAGCTCCTGTCTTCATCCGTGTTCCTTGCCACAGGCTGCGTAGTTGCTTGAAGAGGTAGGTGAACCAATGGATTAAAACATGAAGTGTGCAAACATATTTTGTATAATGTAGGTTATCAGCAAATGCATACTGACAATGGTATTCTAGAAAATACAATAACATTAGAAACCACAAAGCTCACAGCTTTTTCGATTGGCTTACAGGACTCAGACGTCTAGTTCATGATAATTTGCAATGCAATGTAAATTTGCTCTTTTTAGTATCTAACATGAACTTGTCTCAATACAATGGCAGTCTCATTTTTCAATTAAGTATGTTTTAGGAAAAAAGGTGCCCAGTATAATCAGATGACCCCATATTCAATTCTCCAGGGCCCTCAGAACTAGCAGAACTGGGGAACTGATTCTTTCACCCTGCTCTTAAATGGAACCAATTGACGACTCAGACCATTTATCAGGTGTAATAGGAGATAGATTGGATTGGAGTCGCTCCGTGGCATTGCACAGAGAATTCCCTCCCAGAGGCTGAACTGATCTGAAGATGCTCTCCCAAAACTAAAAAGATTGTTCTTAGGCTGCAGGACTAGAAAAGAGGTCAGCTACAAGCCCTTGCAGAGCATAATCGGAAGAGCCACAGGGTCCAATGGGGCTGCTTGTTACTCCACAAGAATCATTTGTTAGCTGGTTGACTTTTGACAAATTTCTCGCTTCTTGAGCCTCCATTTCTTCAAATGGAAGATGGGGCCGTGATACCTCCTGGAGTAGTCATGGAAAACAGATGAGATCATGCGTATGAAATGCTGGCCTGTCAACAAATCACAACTGTGTTGTTTTGAGCTTCTTTATCTCATCTCGCCAAGTCTTGCTGATCCACCAGCCCTGGATCCACTCGCTCTCCCCGCCCCACCCACAGGGACAAGTAAACTCCAGGGAGTTTTCATGCTAAAAACTCTCTTTTTCCAGAGTCTGCAGTCTCCTGCCATAACTTGGTCACAGCCTTGCTTCTGACCAACCCACCAGCCTTTAGCTGAATATACTCCAAATTACAGCTTCCTCATGCCTATTTGAAAAGCTAATGAAAGCTATGACCCTTAACCCTAGAAACATGACCACACATTTGCATGTGATTTTCAGAGGTCACATCCTAGGGTCCGTGCCACCTCTCTGTGGTTTCCTGGGGCCCAGTGTACCTCAAAGTTAAAATTCCCTGCCTGAGCTGACCTTCAGCAGCTCCTGGCTTTCCTGTCTGTACTTGGACCAGTGCTGCTGTGGGCCACGTGTTCATGGGTCATCTCCAGTGGGACAGGGTGACAGTCCCTCACTTCACAGTTTACAAAGCACCACAGAGCTAAGTGACACGATCTCATGTGAACAGCCCGCAGGAGGCCGGCTCCCCTGCTGCTCAGCTTCTTTTCCTGGGATCTGCCTCAGCAAACGGCTTTTCTGGCTCTCTCCTCAAAACTGCAAGGGGTTTTTATGGGAAGAGGCCCTGCAGAGGGTCTACCTCACCACCCACCCCCTCAGCTGTCCCAAGTCCTTGAGTCTCATCCTGCTCCAAGGCCTGCCCCTGCATGTCCCTAGGGCCACCTGTTCTGTGGCTTCACTAACAAGTGCCACTGTCCTGAAAAGCTCCTCCGGGCTCAGCCACCAGGGCAGGAGGGAAGAATTAAGACACCAGAGTTGAAAGATGTTGGGCTTCAAAAGCGAGCTCTAAACAGACTTGAATAGCGGAAACTTTCAAAGGCACTCGTTGAAGTCCTTGTGAAACTCCTGCCACCTCCTCTTGTCAACTGGCAGTCCCCAGCTCGTTTGGATCTCTTTGAGCTCTCTTCTAATCCAGTCACCGGCTTCAGGTCCTGCAAAGAAACTGAAGCGCCTTTGTACCTAGGCCTTTCTTTGGAAAGGGGTTGGTGGGAGCTTTGGGTCCTCCCAGCCTGACGAGAGTCTCATAGCATCACGAAGCCAGGAACTCGGCACCTCTCCCATCAGGGAGCGCTGGCATCGTGGGAAGAGACCTTACAGTCGATGTCAACATGCCCTTGACGATGAGTAAACTGAGGCTCAGCAAAATCCACTCATGTCCCCAGGTCAGTGAGAGGCCAAGCTGGATGTGCACACGACTATCCCAAATTCTTGCCTCCTCAGAGTCCCTCACAGTGCACAGCCTCCTCAGAGAATAACTTGAACCCAGTTACCCAACCCTCTTCCCATCGGCCACTGTTAGAGTGAAGTTAACAGTGTTGAAAAACCGAACATAAGTAAGTGGGCTCAGGATGAAGCAGAGTTTAAAATACATGTGTGTATGAATTTGCTGGGGCTGCCACCACAAAGGGTCGCAGACTGGGGGACTCGGACACAGAATTCATTTCCTCACGATTCTGGAAGCTGGAAGTTCAAGGTCAAGGTGCCGGCAGGGTCCGTTTCTCCTGAGGACTCTCTCCTTGGCTAGTGGATGGCTGCCTTCTCCCTGTGTCTTCACATGGCTTCCCCTCTCTGTATCTGTGTCCTAACCTCCCCTTCGCAAAAGGACACCAGCTATATTGGATTGGGGACCCTCACATTAACTTAATTCTTCTTTTAAAAATTCTTCCAGTATAGTCACATTCTGAGGTCCTAAGAATGAGGACTTCAATATATGAATTTGTAGGGATCCAATCCATCCCATAATAGAATGCATGTGCATGAAAATGAAGGTTACTAAGCTGGTAAAACAGGAGTACAGGGGGAGGCCCTCATGAGAGGCCAGCACTGCAGACAGCCTCTGGCTGCCCCTGAGATCACTGGGTGCAGGGCTACCTCCGCCACCTACCAGCTGAATGGGGTCTTCTGTGCATCTGCTCTGTGTCACAACAGTGTTTGGACACTTATATCAAGAAAGGAACACATGCGAGTAGAGAGGAAGTTGGGTCCTAATAAGCACTGGGTCTTAAGTTCCTTACTATTGTTGACATTTTGTTTTCTAATGGGGCTAACCTGTCCTGAACCCATCACAGGAAAGTACGGAAGATCAAATAAGAGAAAGCAAATAAATGGCAGCATTAAGTGAACTTCAGTTATACCAAATAGATGTAAAGAGAGCAAAATGTATGTTTTTTTTGCCTTTTGAGTAAGCAATCATACACACACACACACACACACACATACTCAGATAGCACTTCCAAAGGCAGAGGTATCACGGAGGTGTTCTAAGGTAGATGATGGCCCATTGAATATGGGCCTACGTCACCAGATCTCATTGTGAGGTGACAAGGCGGTTTCTGCAGAGATCAGAATGAGCTTTGTGGGCAGCGCTCTGCTCTGCTCTGATGAATGGCCCCTGTGAAGGGTTCCCCCTCGGCTGTGCCAAGGACCTCGGCATGGCCAGCGCAGAGGGAGAACCTTACCTGGGTCCTGAACATGTGGAGAAAGTGACTGGTCACTAGCATTCCAGGTGGAGGTCACACAGGAGCCTGAGTCAGCCTCAGGCGTGGGCAGAGCTGTAGATGCAGTTCAGTGTGGCAGGCATGGGTCAAGCCCCTAGAGCTGGTCTTGAATCGAGCTGCACAACCTTTGGCAAATTACTTAACCCCATTGTGCTTCAGTTTCCCTGTCTGTAGAATGGGGATGATTATTGTTCTAAGTGTTGTGGGGATTAAATGAGTTAATATATGAAGAAGTCTCAGAACGTTACCTGGCACATAACCAGCAGCCAGGGAGAGTTTGTCACTATGGCTTACTCTGATCACTCATTAAACTTGACCTGAGCAGCTAGGATGTACCAGCCTGTATGTGAGACACCAGAAGCCTACATCCTTACCCTCCAGAAGCACACAGCATAGGTGTGAACACCATCTAAACAGTGCCATGGTGCTCACAGAGACAAGCCCAGAGAGTTGTAGAAAACAGATGAAGAGCACTTGACCTGGCCAGGATTGGGGTGAGGAGAGCATGGCTGTGAGTAAAGTCAAGAAGATGTCACCTGGTCCAAAGGAAGAGTAGGGGTGTGTTGGGAGTGAGTAGATAGAGGGGTAGAAGACCACGTCACTGAGGCACTAGGGACTTTGCAGTCCTCACAGGAACCAACAAGCAGTCCCAGGTTGAAGGAGCACAGAGTGAGCAGGATGGCAAGAGGTGCAGCGGAGAAGCAGATAGGCACCTGCACTTGGCAGCCCAGATGTCCCATGTGGGTTTAAGCAGGGGATGGCATCATGGTAGCAGATGATGTAGGTGGTGATAGTGAAAGGAAGCTGAGAGGAAGAATGCCAGGGATGCTTAAGAGGGACATGGCAGGACTAGGTGACTGGATGAGCATGTGAAGAGAAGGACATGGAGAGGCCATGTTGCCAGCATGAGTGACCAGGTCCATGGGCACCTGCAGAAGAGAGGGGAGCAGAGGAAGTCCAAATTGTGGCTCAGGCAAGGGCCCAGTCATGAGGAATTGAGCTGTGTGTCCTGAGCAGGGAGCCAACAGCACAGGGAGATAAGAGCAGGGGCCTACTCAGACACGGGAGGACAGATGTCCAGGGATGACCAGAGAAAGCAGTGATAACTGAGGAAGCCAAGGAGCAGAGCTTAAAGGAACACCCAAAGAACTCATGGCCTTCGGGTCAGGCTAGAGCTCAACCCTGCCTGATAGAGCAGGAGGACCAGGAAGCCAAGCCAGGTCTCGCTCTCTGGATTTGGCCACAGGAGGGCAGTAGAGAGCCCAGGGACTGTGGGGCAGGGACTTGGAAGCGGAAGGTTAAGAGGTAAATGGACACAGAAACAGCAAGAGTGGGGAGATTAGAGAGAAGCTGGCAAGTGGAAAGGGAGCCCAGTGAAGGCAGGGGGAACTATTTTCTTAAAAGAAAGAAGCATGAACGAGACGTCAGTAGGTGAAGATGGAAATGACAGTACTGCCCCCAGGAGGTCAGAGGGCATATGTGCCAGCCTGGGCTCCTTTGGGGGTAAGTGACAAAAAAACCTGATCCACGGTGACCTAAGAAGCAGAGCGGATGTTGGCTCGCATGACTGAAGCATTCCAAGGTCGTCTGACTTCTGGCACAACCGGGCACAGGGGCTCAGGAGGTACCGCGGGCTCCTCCTCTCTCTCCAGTCCTGTCCTGAAGTCTCACTGTTCACCCCATCTCAGGGCTGGCTCACCTGGGTTTTTTTTTTTTTTTAATTGAGATATAATTCACATGCCTTAAAATTCACCGTCTCAAAAGGTGAATATTTTTATTTTTAGTTTCTTTTTTTCTTTTTGACTATTATGAATAATGCTGCTATTCATGCACAAGCCTTTGTGTGAACATGATTTCAGTTCTCGTGGCTATAAACCTACAAGCGAATTGCTAGATCATTTGGTAACTCTATGTTGAAGTTATTGAAGAGTTTCCAAATTGTCTCCCAAAGCAACTGCACCATTGTACTTTCCCACCCACTGTGTGTGAGGGATCCAGGTTCTCCATGTCTTTGACAAAACTTGCTATTGTCAATCTTTTCTTTTATAGCCCACCACTGTGGTTTTGAGTTGCACTTCTCTGGTGATTAATGGTGCTAAACATCTTTTCTTGTGCTTATTGGTCACCGACATTTCTCTGGAGAGATGCCTATTCACATCCTTTTTATGAGTTCTATATGCATTCTAGATAGAAGCCCCTTAGGAGACACATGATTTTAAAATATTCTCTCTCATTCTATGAGTTGTCTTTTTGCTTTCTTAGTGGTGTCTTTAGTGGCACCTATTTTGAGTAAGTCCAACTTATCTATATTTTTCCTTTGGTTGTACTTTTTGTTTTATCTAAGAAGCAACCACTCAATCCAAGGTCATGAAGCTTTACACCTGTGTTTTCTTCTCAGGCTTTTATGTCTTACATTAGGTTTATCATACATTTTGAACTAATTGCTTCTGGTGTAAGCAGGTATCCAAATTCATTCTTTTCACGTGAATATCCACTTATCCCAGCTCTATTTTTTGAAAAGGTATTATTTCCCTAATTAGCTGTTTTGACAGTCTTGTCAAAAATCTCGTGACCACAGATGTATGAGTTTTTTTCTGGACTCTATTCTATCCCACTGCTCCATCTGTCTATTTTTATCCCAGCCCACACAGAATCAATAACTGCAGCTTTGATAGTAAGTTTGGGATTTGGAAAGTAAAAGTTCTTCAACTTTGTTCTGTTTTAAGATTGTTGGACTGTCTGGGTATTTTGTATTTCCATATGAATTTTAGTCTTAGTTTATCAATTTCTGCCAAAAAAAAATAGGCAACCAGAATTTTTATTTAAACGGTATAGAACCTGCTGATCAATTTGAGGATCTTAATACTGAATCTTCTTATCCATAAATGCAGGATGTCTTTCCATTTTTAAAAGCCTTCTGTAATTTCTTCTGATGATTTTTGTGGTTTTCAGTGCCAAGTCTTGAGCTGCTTTTGTCAAATTTATTCTTAAGCATTTTATCCATTTTGATACTAATTGCTTTCTTGATTTCATTCTAGGAATGTCCACTGCTACGGGTAGAAATACAATTGATTTTTGTATTTGTATTTGTATTGATCACATATCTTGCTACCTTTTAAGCTCATTTGTTAAATGTAATAGATTTTTCATGGATTCCTTAGGGTTTCCCATATATCAGATCATGTCACCTTCAAGTAGTTCTACTTCTTGCTTTCCAACTTAGATGCCTTTTATTTCTTTTTCTTGCTCAGTTTCTCTGGCAATAAGCTCCACTACAAGGTTGAGAAGCAGTGAGAGTAAATATCCTTGCCTCGTTCCAGCTCTTAGGGGAAAACTTTCAGTCATATTACCATTATTTTTATGTTAACTGTAGAGTTTCATAGATGTCCTTTATCAGGAAGTGAAAGTTCCCATATATTCCTAATTTGTTGACCATTGTTAACATGAAAAAGTGTTGCATTTTCTCAAATGTTTTTTCTTTCTATGTCTATTGAGATAACATTGTGGTTTTATGTTTTCTTCTATTTAATATGATGGTTGCATTGATTGCTTTGCTTATGTTAAACCAACCTTGCATTCCTAGAATGAATTTGACTTGTTCATGGTGACTTACCCTTTCTCTATGTTGTTAGATTTGGTTTCCCTGTATTTTTTAATTGATTGGTTGATTGATTTACTATTGGAGGAAAGACTAACCTCTTGACAGCACAAGATATCTGTCTGCAGCCAAAGGTTCTTATCCAATGAGAAGGAGAGAACATTTCACTCTAATAGTATAAAGAAAATCAAGGCCTGGCCCTCACTGACCCAAAAATGGGTTATGTGTTCCACCATCAACCTATCAATGTGCAATGGGGTGAGTTTTGCTGATGGGTTTAGAAATGAATCTGGGCATAGGATCAATCTCAGTAAACTGGGAATCAGAGTGAGAGCCTGTGAACCCCCAAAGAAACTCTGGGACTCATGTTTACCAGAATGATTAATAGATGTTGTGCAGCAAAGATAATAGATTCCTACCACAGGATAAAGCTGACCATGTGGAAAGGTTGCCGGTAGGAAGGAGAGGGTGGGGTGCCTGTGCATAAATCTGCAGGTGGTAGGTAGAAGTAGGAGTTGAGGTCATCTGCTAGAGGAAAGCGTGAGGAAGAGATGAAGTAGAGAACTTGGAAAGGGAACTTAGGACTCCAGGGAAGGATGGAGGTGGAGGTGACCCAAGGACACATAAAACGTGGATGGGCAATATCAAGGGCTCAGCTTCTGCTAGAGGTCCTGACTCTCAAGGCTGACCTTCCTCCATCCTCCAGGCTGGTGTGCAGCACTAAGGCAGAGTTGGAATTATTTTCAAGTGTGTATGATGGAAGGAGGGATATGAGAGAATCCTGGAACTAGTGAGAGAGCCATTCAGATGGGTCACTGAAGACACCCTGCAGACCTGGGAGGGAAGAGAGGTCACTGAGCTGATTGCTAGGGAGGAGGGAGTGACCTTGTGACTGGAAGTCTTGGGGTAGTCCAGGAGCACTTGGGTGAGGCCATGCAACACCTGGAGGAGGGCTGTCAGGCTGTCAGAGATCCCAGAGGGGAGGCAGTTCCAGGGAAGGCTGAGCAGAAACCACCAGAGTTAACAGGGTCAGGGACAATGGGTGGTGGCATCTCCCTGACCATGGCAGTCTTCAGGTGTGGACAAAGGCAGTGACTTTATTTCAAACACCTGATGTCACATCTATTTCACTGAGTAGAGGTGAATCCTGGGGGTTTGCATAGTGGAGCTGGAGGACCACAAAACCTGGGAGAGAGCTGAGGACTGATGCAGAAGCTGCCCAGGCTGGGCCAGTAGGTCACACTGAGGACTAGAGCTTCATCCTAAAAGCGAAGGGGAACTACTGAAATGATGTAAGCCAGGACGTGGACTGATTAGAGCTGCACTGGTAAGAACCCTCACTCCACCATGCTGTGAACTGACAGGAGAGGAAGCTGCCACATTGTCCAGGCAATGGTCCATGGAGGCTCAGACCAGGGCAAGAACCAAGTGTCCAGCACAGAATTGGTGCTGAAAGCACAAGATAGAATGAGCAGGTGGAGAGCATGGACAGAGGAGGAGGAAGACTGAGGCAGACACATAGAGATCAAGGACTCTGGGAAGAGAAGCAGATTATGGGCTGACTAGAAGCCCCCCGTATGAGGGAGGTGCAGGAGTGGGGGTCCATCAGCAATGCCAGCCCACTTTTGTCACATTCCTGGCCACCTGCCTTCCGGCCTCCTTCAGAGGCCTAATTACAAAAGCAGCTACACATCTCAATGGGAAGAAAATCGACCACAATCATGGCAATTTGGAGTTTAGCAACCATATTCTCCATGGCCTTATTTTCAAGCTATATATTTATATCACTGATTCTAAGCAGCAAAAGGTTCTTTGGCAGCTGTCTTTAGCCTTGAACCCAGAAGGCACAGTGGTCACGACAGTTAACATTCGGTGACTGCTGGCCAGGAGCCAGGGCTTGTGCTAAGCATTTGATATGTGAAATCTCAGCCCTTCCTCAGAATAACCCGACAAAGCAGATGCTACTGTTATTACTCATTTTTAGAAGCAAGCAAGAAAAAAAAATTCAGAAAGGTGACACAGCGAATAAATGGTAGTGACTAGGGCTGGTATGGATTCAGCCTGACCCTCGTGCCCAATGATGAAATCCAAGTCCCCTTTTTATATACAAATGGGGTTCTGTGGTCCTTGAGGAGGTAGAGGGTCATTTGAAAAAGCGTTTCCACGCTCCACTCTACACAACTCGTTCAAGTGTTACTCATTTGACAACCTGTCACTGGAGGTTCCCGGGGACATGTCTGGCCAGCCAAGGTCATAATCCTTGCTGGGTATGACTCAGTGCTCCCTGCCACATCCACACACAGCCTTCCTCAGTACAGTGCCCCATTCACAGCTCAGAGGGATTGGACGTCCCCACCAGCTGGGATGTCCACGGATGAGAGCCAGGACAAGGGCTTGACCCTTTTTGCCTGGTTTCTAGGTCATCCAGTCAACCCCTCAGCCCCAGTGCAGGAAGCGTCGGCTCATTGTGCCCACAAGGCCCTGGGACAGCTTCTGTTTAAACACTTTCACAGAGTCAGGACTCTGGGTTCTCATTTTCCTTTGCACATTTATTATTTTCATTATGAAATATTTCAAGCACACAGAAAAGTACAGTTGATAATATAACAAATACCCACATGCCCACCACTGGGAGTGAACAAAGGTTAACATTTTTTTTCAGTGTTTGCTTCAGATCTTTTTTGAAAGAAAGTAAAATATTACAGATGTGTTGATGGTCTCTGTGAATCCCCCACCCAGGCCCTCCCTCCTTCTCTTTCCAGAGGAATCACTGTTACAAAAGTAGTGACGCGTTCTGTTCATTTCTTTTACCGCACGTGTATAAATCTATGGGCAATAAATAACATTGCTTTGCATGTTTCCAAACTACATCTCAGCTGGGCACAGTGGCACACGCCTGTAATCCCAGTGACTCAGGAGGCTGAGGCAGGAGGATTGCAAATTCAAAGCCAGCCTCGCAACTTAGGGAGGCCCTAAGCAACTGAGTGAGACCCTGTCTCAAAATAAGAAATAAAAAGTGTTGGGGATGTGGCTCAGTGGTTAAGTGTCCGTGGGTTCAATCCCCAGCACCAAGAATGAATGAATCAATAAATAAATCTATATTTAAATTATGTCATACTATAAATCCTTCTAACCTACATTGTTTGGTTGAGTTTTGTATTGAGGCTGTTTATCCACGGAGTTCCTTGTGGAGGAGGTCATCCGTGGTAATGGCTCTACAGCACTCAAGCATGGGGGGGATGTCATGATATTCATAACCACCCCTTACCGTGGACAGTTCCCAGTGTTAAAGTTTTACAAACTCCACTTTAATAAACAACCTTGAACATGATCTGAGCTGGGTCATGAAGTGTGTGTCCTTTAACTCTTAAAGGTTTCCCCATTGCTCTCTGGGTGATAACATTCAATATCCCCACCAGTCAGATATGAGCAGCCCATTTACCCACAGCACCCAAGGTGTGGGACCTCACTATCCTCCTGATGCGGGAAATGGCAGTTCACCGCCATTCCTAACAGCCCCGTCTCTGATTCCTCGGCCGAGTCTGTGAGAACTTCCTTTCAGTGAAGACACACCACTTCACTTCTCCTCATCCGTCTGCAGTCTGCTCTCTTCACGATGCAGGATCAGCTCATGGCTGTCTCAGATTCCCCCACAGCTCTTCCTCAAGGGCTCCAGTCAAACCAGACACCCCACAATTAGTAAAGAGTTTTTTTAATCCAAATGTAAGTTTTACATCAGAGTGTGTTCAGATTGAAGGTAGACCACCGGCAAAACTGTGAAAATGGCTCAGAGAAGTGCAAAACATCAGATTCAGTTTGGACTATTTTCCTAGTTTGGGTTGCTATAACAAATTACCATAGACTGGGTGGCTTATAAACAACACCAGAAATCTTCTTTTTGCAGGCACAGGGGTTTGGGGGGTTATGAGAAATTAAACCCAGGGGTGCTTTACTACTGAGCTACATCCTCAGCCTTTGTGAGACAGGGTCTCATTAAAATGCTTAGAGCCTTCCCAAGTTGCTGAGGCTGGCCTCGAACTTATGATCCTTCTGCCTCAGCCTCCCGAGGGGCTGGGATAGGCATGTGCCGGTGCACTCAGCATGAATTTACTTCTCATGGCTCTGGGAGCTGGAAGCCCAAGGTCAAGGTTCTGTGACGGCGCTCTTCCAGATCGCAGTCTGCCAACTTCTTGCAGTGTTCTCACGTAGCAGAAGGGCTGAGAGCTCTTCCTGGGGTGTTTTTTATAAGGGCACTAATCCCAGGTGCTTGAAGGTCCTGTCTTTGTGATCTAATCACCTTCCAAAGCCCCACCTCCAGTGACTCCCACATTGGGGATCAGGATTTCAACATATCGATTTTGAAGGAGCATCAACATTCAATCTGTAGCAATTATCTAGTTCATAATAATTAAAAACCTTTTTGTGTGCTCAAAGAAATTATTTTCAAGACTCCCAAATCCCATTTTTTAACATACACTGGCATTATTTTTACTTAAATTTTTTAACCTAATTATCCAAGCAATTTAACCCCCCAGAAACCACAGAACAATGACTAACGAGCTTTATTCTTATTGAAGTCATCATCAGCCTCATCAATAACTAACATGAATTGAGCCACAGTTAGCCTGGGGAGCATTGGTGTTTACAAAATATTTAATGATCCATGTCACATAGAAGTTGATCGATCAGAACAGATGGCATTTGTCAACAGCCCAGGGCAGCCACACCATGCAAACCAGCTAAGAGCTATCTGGGCCCGAGAGCCCCCTAGTTATTACTGCACTGCCAGGCATCTGGATTATCTGGGCCACAAGTGTCAGGGCTGGAGGGTGAAGCCAGGACATCACCACAACACAGTGTCTGACCAGAACACCAAGAACAGGCTCACAAAGAGCCTGCACTAAATCCATGATCTGTGCCCCTTAAACTGCACCCATCTGTCTTCCTTTTGTTGCTGGCTACTTCAAAAACTGAAGTCTGAGATGTAGAATCAATTCTTTTGTTGGTTGGGGATGGAAGTGGTATTGGTGGAGGGAGTAGAAGTGGAGACGATGGAGATAGAGTTAGTGAAGGTAGAGATGGATGTGATGGGATGGTGGAAGTACAGATGACAGAGGTGGTGGTGGTGGAGGTGGAAGAGAAGGTAGAAGTAGAGGTGGTGGGTGGAGGTAGTAGAGGTGGAGGTGGCAGAGGTGATGGAGATGATGGAGGTGATGGAGATAAAGACAGAGATGGTGGAGGTGGTGAAGGTGGAGACAGGGGTGGTGGAGGTGGAGGTGATGGGCATGGTGGCCTCTTGATAGAAATATGTAGAGTAATAAGATATGCCTTATTAAGAAGAAACCAGTCCCAAGGGAACATGGAGACTGCCTGCATTGTATGGAAATGCACTAAGTGTGAGCAGCAGTCCACCTGAGGAGCCATTCAGTTCAGGTAAAAGAAGCAGCAGCTGTGGTTTTATCATGAGAGTCAACTGAACGCTACCCAGACAGAAAGCACTGAATTCACAATGCTTCCCCTCTTTGGGCTCAGTTCCTGGGGACGGAGGGCTGCAGGCAGCTCTCCTCCTGTCCAGCTCACATCTGGACAGTCTTCCTCAATCCTCAAATTCGTCCTCTGCTAAAATAGACAGCTTGGCAGACAGGGTATTCCCATGGCCATGGGCTTGCGGTCCTCTCCATCCCTAATCAACGCAGGGCTGCTCACAGGGCAGCTCCTGCAAGTCCTGCTGCTGGTTGGAGCATGAAGCATGCTGGCCACTGCATTTCACCAGCGAGTTCCTTCCCAGAATATGTCTCCAAGGCAGATGAGACCATGAGACCGACTTATGTTCCACTGACCCTGTTCTTTTCATATTGCCAAGTCTGCATATCTCTAATACAATTTGACCTTGACCACACTGATTTATATTTTATTGCCTAATTTATTCTGTATCATCTTACCAATAAAAAATGCCCTCCTGTATCAGATCCTGTTTATGAGCCTCAGCAGAGCTGTTTGGCTCTCTCTGTCTCCTGGGCCTCAGTTGCCTGCCCAGAGTAGAGCCCAGCCTCTGGCCTCTCTCCCCATCACCCAGCACTGCCAGCCATCACGGGGCTGCAAGAGGCCCAACCCCCAGGCCATGTGTCCCTTCACTGCCCAGGAGGAGCCAGGTAACACCCTGGAAGTGCAGGGACATTACTACCTCATGGCATGAACTTCCACTAGTGAGGGATGAGAGACAGACAAGGGTGCATAGATAAATTCCTTGCACATACACACACACACACACACACACACACACACACACATGAGTTTCAAGGGAAGATGCTCCATGAACTTTTTCTGGAAACAACCCATGTGACTGAAGTACTGGGCTCTGCTTCTTGAAACTGTGAATATGGCAGTGTACCTTCCCCGGCTCGGCCTCCTCCTCACAGCCTCGGGGCCTCTGTCCCCTCAGTCACTCTGCCTGTGACTTCCTCTCATGAAGTGACAGTGTGCAAACTGGCCTGGGACTTTGCTTTCTGGAGTCCCAGTTCCTAAAATCATCTCACTTCCAGTGCTTTCTCTAACAACTTTAGGGTCAGGAAATGAACCGGAAGGTCACTGCCTCCACCTGGGCAAGAGGCATGGAGGCTGCATTCGGGAAGAGGCGTTGCAGTGGGAAAAGAGGGCCGTGAAGGAGAAAAGGCTGTGGAGCAGTGGTGGCTGGGACACCAGCTGCATGGGAAGAAGGGAGGACCATGCAAGAGAGCTGAGTCGGGTTCTTGGCCTGAGAGGCAACAGAGCCATTAAGAGAACAAGAGAGGCTGAGTGAGCATGAGTTTTAGGCTAAGACAGAGCTGGATTCTGGTCCAGCCTCTGCCATCTCCATGCTGTGTAGCCTTGGGCTTGTTATATGCCATCTCTGGTTCTCATTGCTTCACCTTTAAGGTGGGGTCCTCTATATATGTCTATCTTTCCACTCTTCTGTGGTTCTTTCTTCCTCTCATTTCCCTATTTTTCTGTGTCTTTCTGCTCATCTCCCTATCTCTCAGTACCTCTTTGTCTCTCTCCCTTTGTCTCTGTGCCTCTCTGCTTATCTCTGTCTATGTCCCCTGCTTCTCCTTCCTTCTCTCCCCCTTTCTCTTCCCTTCCTGGAGGCCTCCAGGCTGGCAGGGAACAGATGGCTGTTAGGCTTTGGCCAGAGGCCCATGTCATCATGGAGGCTCCTCCCTCCATGGCTTTTCAGCGACCACCTGGGGAGTGCAAACTGTCCTGCTACAAACAGGTCACTGTCACCACTGTGATTCAGGGCCTGGCTAGCCCTGAGCCTAGCCTGCCTCGGATAACCTGGGAGAGGCCAACTCCCTGCTTTGCTTGCGCAATAGCTGCTCCAAGGGCCAGAAGCCCAGCCTCATGGAGCTGGAGCAGGGGAGGAAAGCCTTGTACCCAGTAGGCTCTGCCAGGGGCAGGAACAGCGCCAGGAGGCAGGGTCGTCCACAGATGCCAGACCAGCCTCAGCCTCTCACTGAGAGTGGTGGTCATGGCAGTGAGATGCCCTGGGCCCATGCCCCCAACCAAACCAACCCCTCCCATGCCAGAGCTGGGGAGAGGAAGCCAGGCTGGCAGAGCGCCCTAAAACCCCTGCCCAATTCCTCCTGGAGCTGAGGGTAGGGCCAGAGTGGCTCACGCAACTGACCTGAGGGCCAACCCTGCAGAGCACATCAGTGTCCATGACAAGCCAGGGCTCTCCATGCCCATCCTCCGCCCCTGCCCTTCCTCCCTGCCCTTCTCCGGATCAGCCCCCAGGAACTGAGGAAGTCCCTGCATGGGTGGAGGAAGGAAGCCTTATGCACTGCGAGCTGTGCAGGGCCCCGTGCTGAAACGCTGAGTGCAGAGCAGCCACGTCGGGCAGGAGTCAACACGCCTGTTCTTCAGTGAAGAAACCAAGGTGCAGAGAAATGAAAAGACTTCCAACCTCTCACAGCACCAATAGGGGACCTGAAGTTCAAATGGCCTAGTTCCAACATGCGAGTGTGCACACACAGGTACACGGAATTGCCTCAAAGCAACACCCCCTGTGTCAGGAAGTTGGTTGTTCCAGAAAAACACCAACGAATGGCACAGTCCCTGCCATAGAGAGCCCCACATGAAAGCTCATCATATACATGCCACCACCCTGTCACACCTGGGCTCCCAGAATGAGGTGCTTGTGCAGAGGACAGAGATGCCCTGAGAATGAGGTAAGCAGCTGTGCTTGCACATCTGTAATGGGATCCCAGGTTCAGGGATGAGCTGGTGCTGTCATGAATGCCCCCCATGCCTGGAGGGCATGCTCTCATGAGCTCATCTGCCTTCCACCCTGGGCAGTGGGCACGAGTGATGCTGGGTTACATGGGGAGGCTGCGACTCTCCTGGGAATGCAAGGACTTCAACCCTCTAGTTGATCTTTTAGGATGAAATACACACATATGTGTATACCCAGCAAGGACCTTCCCAGGTACAGAGAAGCCAAGAACTGCTGGCTGAATCAGCCTAGCAGGTGTCCAGATGCTGAGAAGGCCAGAGCATCCCATGTGTGCAGGTTCTAAAGGGAAGGCCTGAGTCTGGTGGTTTCCATGCACCCCTTGGGCAACCTGCTGCTGCAGCAGCCCAGAAGCAGCTGGGCCTGGGAGTTCTTTCCCAGCCCTGCCCTTCCCTGTCCCCACTCCGCCCTCCCCTCCCTTCTGGCTGGAGGGAGGACAGGATGGCAGGATGCAGTGGGAGCAGGCCCGGCTCATGTTTCCCTCCTCTCTTCCTGGCAGGGATTACATGGTGAACAAGGAGGACAGCTGAGCTGGCATGTGGGTGGCTGGGCCATGCCGAGGGGGAAGCTGGGGAGGAAGGACGGCTGAGGTAACTCAGGCCTGCAGCAGCCACTGTCCCCAGTCCTTCATCCCCTGTGCTAGGCATCGGGGAGCCCTCCATGTGGGTGGTGGATCCACCAGCCCTAGTACCAATGCATGGACACTTGCACTCCTATTACCCCAAACTCTGCTGTCCAGGGGAACTGAGGACGAACCAAACGGTTTCTCAACAGACGGATAGATTGACTTGAGAGAACTGAAACCCACGAGACTGTGGGGGAAGTGGTAGGGCTATATAATTCTAGAATCAGTAGCTAGCACTGGTCCCACTCTCCCAGTGTCTGACACATCCCCCAGAAAACAAGCTCTGCAGCCACTGGAAGGTATCTCTCTGCCTCATCCCAACCAGCCCTGCACCCTAAGATACACCCTTGGGCACTTAACTGTTTGGGAATGCTCCAATCTTGGGACAGCAGTTATCAACTAGTGGTCCTTGGAGACTCATTCAACTGGTCAGGGACAGCAATGAGTATGGACCCAGAAAGTGCCAGGAAGGATGTGTCTGTGGGAAAACCTAATGGCAGAGGGGCCGAGGCCTGGTGTTCATGGGAGCCTGGCTGAAAGCTTGGCAGATGGGAGATGAGGCTGACCTCCCATCCCCACCCCCTCCCCCAGGAGGAGACCATGGGTCAGAAAAACAAAGTTAGACATTGGATTGGCTGTATGGATGTCCTCAAATTTCTTGATAAATCCTGGCCAGAGAGTTCAGGGCCAGGAATCTTCCAGCCAGATTCTGGATCTGGTGCAGCCACCAAGGAACACTCTAACTGCACGTCAAACAGGTACAACCCGGCATCAGACTCCAGCAGCAGGCCCTACAAGCTCCTCCTCACTAGGTACCATACGAGCCAACAGATTTTGTGGTTCCTGTCCATGTACACCTTTGGGTAGTCCAGTCCAGAAGTTTCCATCAATAGCATGCTTTTCAATTGTCCTCAACCTGTTTGCTCCAAATCTTCATTCTGATGCTTTGGATTAGCAAGTATGTTCAGCCTAGCCCAGGTTTCATGCTGAGCAGGCACCCTCTTGAAGTCGCAGCTTTCCAACTCTAAAATGCAGGTACCTGCATCAAAAGATTTTCGGGAAGTCCTGGTGCATGGTGCACCCATGTAATCCTGGTGGCTCAGGAGGCTGAGGCAGGAGGATGGCAAATTTGAGGGGATTAGGACTTCAACATCTGAATTTGGGCCCTGGGGCCAGGGTGGGACATAAACATTCAGACCACAGCTAATACCCTTTTCCCTACTTCTTCCTGCCTCCTTTCTTCCCACCCCCTCTTGATCTTCCCAGAAATGAGAGTTCCAAGTGTCCTAACCTATCCTTACTTCAGCTCCCTCCCTTCTCCTCCGGATGCTTTGTGAGCCTGCGAATTTCTTCTAACAACCCTCTTCAACTCCACCGTTTCCTTCCTAGGTGGATCTCCATGCTATTTTCTAGGTCAACTACAAGAGAGATACTCATTCATCCCTGTGTCCCTACACAAGGCCTGGAACATAGTTTCTGGTTGCAGTGGAGTGACAGAGTTGGAATTGGAAGCGAGTGGAGGACAAATAGATGAATCGTGACTGGGTGGAGAGGTAGAGCGTGTTGGATGGAAGGAGTAGAAGGATGGGGTGGCAGCTGGGTTGAGGGGTGATGTCTAAGGAGAGATGGAGGGATGGGTGAACAAACAGCTAAGTGAGATGGATGGATGTCCAAGTGTGGCGCTCCTGTACCGAGAGGGTGGATTAGTGAATGGAAAACAGATGGCGGTAGACACATGCCACAGTTGGCTCTGGGCCAAGACAGGAAGTCTGGAAGGAGCTCCTCTCCTTGCTTCT
Organism: Glaucomys volans; assembly: GCA_020662805.1. Taxonomy (NCBI): domain Eukaryota; kingdom Metazoa; phylum Chordata; class Mammalia; order Rodentia; family Sciuridae; genus Glaucomys; species Glaucomys volans. The sequence goes on along the minus strand of JAJEJO010003472.1, from coordinate 778,268 downwards.
GCCTCACATCAGGGTTCTTGTTCTGACCCCACTGCTCTCAAACCATAAAGATCAGGGTGGTAAGGAAACGGGGAGAGCAATGGCAGAGCTGGGGGGCCACCTCCATCTGGCTTTGCCCAAGCCCTCACTCAGTGGGCCCTGCCACCAACTCTACCCACCACAGAGCTCAGAGCCATGGGGCCCAGAATGGGTGGAGGGCAGCCTTGCCTCTCTCTGGCCATGTCCCCAGTCCCACCCTCAGAAGATGTAGAGGAGAACTGGGTGAACCAGCAGAGCTTTCAGGATCCTCTCGCTCAACACCAAAGGCTGGCAACCTGCCAATATCATTTCCTGCAGGGCAAGCTTGCATTCTGGCCACACGGAAGGCATCCCCTCTAGGTGGCCCTCACCAATCCAGAGCTCCTTGACAGCAGGGGAGGTAGCAACTCACCACCCTTTCCACAAAGCTGGCACAGAAAAAAATGTCTGTGGGTTGATAAAAATGGATGATGTGTCTTAGACATAACAGACGATCACTGGGGAAAAACAATGAGCCTTGATCTAAGACCCAGAGTTTGATCCCAGCTCTGCACTTCCCAACTGTGTGACCTTACCAGGTCCCTGCGCCTCTCTGAATCCCCCTTTCCTCATCTGTGAACTCAGGATGATAGTTGATACTCTCAGCTCTCTCCTATGGCTATGAGGATCACAAGGGAAACTTCTACTCTAGTCCTTGAAAGAACTTACCCCCACCCCGGAACCTTGAGAGTCAAACCCCAAAGTTGCCCACCAGGGCAGAGCAGGGGCCTGTGGGGAGGGAGGGGCAGGCTGCAGGAGGTGAACATGCCCCAATTTTGGTTTCTGCAGCTGGGGTTGTGCATAATCACCCTGACCTCAATCTTTCTCTGTGAATTATGGAAAGAGATTTCTCTGCAAGTGAGGCCTGTGGAAAGTTCCACCAGGCTCTCTCTCCTCTCCTCATTTCATCCTGCCCAACTTAATAAGGACTACAGCTTATTAGCTGTTCCCGTCCAGCTTACCTTGTCCTGAGCCTGCACACGTGAGACTAAAAATATCCGCGGCTCCTATTAGAAGCTCTGTGCCAGGAACAAGTGAAGCTGGAGTCTGCAATGACACTAAAATCTGGCTCCCACAAGCCCCCTGGGATCCAGGCCACTGGGCCTGTCCCTCAGGGGTGGATGGTACTACATCCTCCTGACAGGCCCCTGGGGGTCCTGCAATACTGATCACAAAACTCCACTCCATTCATCTGAGGTTTCATTCAGATACTCCAAAGCCTTTTCTGTGCGCCTCCCCAACACTTCATCTGACAACTCACCCACACAGGACAGGACAGGGCTCTTTCTCAGGGCACTCTTGTTGTGCAGAGCACTGCCCTGCAGGCCCTTGCAAATGTCCAGCTCAAAACTCAATCTGTCCCTGGAAAACACACCTGTGCCCCTTTTCACTTAAACAGGCAGAATGGCAGGTATGTTGGGCTCAGTGGGAGAGCTGGGCCTGTCCCAAAGCCACTGGGGAACTGTGTGAACCAATCTCTTGACCCTTTGCTTCTCTGTCAATAAAATGGGCATGGATCCATCAGCCCTGCTTCAACCTATATTGTGAAGACCCAATGAGTTCATAGAAATAAAAATGCAGAATTTGGAACACAAGCAGAGTTCTGACCCAGAGCAGACTGGGAGGCATGAACCAGGTGTGCAGAATCCTTGTTTGTGCTGAGAGTAGGCGGATCGAGGAACACGCAAGGGGCATGTCAATAGCTCGGTAATATGTACTTGGCAAGGCCGAAGAGGTAATCTCTCCGCAGGCTTCATGTGCCACTGGATACCTCTCTTGGCATTGCCCAAGATATTTTGGAAATGGTGGTGAGAGACAAATTGATTTTCATCATCTCCATCCCCAGGAAAAGGCCAAGAATGCCAGAGAGTATAAAGACTTCCAAATTCAACGACCTGAAATTTGGAATGGAGTGCGTCCCACGTTCGCACACAATTACATGCAAGAAGATGGGATTTTAACGAGCAATGGACAGAAAAATATGGAAAGTCAATTAAGGTTTCATGAACAGAAATACTGAAACAAGGAATGGCTGACGGGCAGATCGGGAGAGATACCAGAAAGGTTAAGAATGGAAATTGTTTTTAACAGAAGAGACACAGCTTGGGCTCCTAATGGGGTGGGGTTAGGGGTGGCGACTGCATAGGACTGAACCGCTGTGTGTCAGAACCAAGCTCTCCCCAAATTCATGTTCCAGAAGCTTCTGCCAACAACACAGGAAGGTGCCTTTAGAGCCGCTTGTCCTCAAGTAACCTCCTTCTCCTCCGCTCCCTGAAGGTCTGTGAGAGAAAGACTCAGAAGAGAAAATGCTAAAATCTCTGGAAGGCTCAGCTATGCCTCCAGGCTAAAGGGAGAAGTCTCAGCTTGCTGGGAGCATTAATTCTGTCCAATTTGATTCAGACATTTATTGAGCACCTCCTGTGTGCAATACAGGCACAGTGGAATGGAGGGGGGTGGTGGGAGGATTCCGTAATGAGCTAGAACATGACCTGGTCCTCAGAGGGCTTAAAGAGGAAAAGATATGACAGTGTCTTTACCAGAGACTTTATTATACAATACAAAAGATCTGAGGAAGATCGAAAGAGTATTCTTTTTTCCAACTAATATTTAAATGTTTATGCTATTACAGTAGGAAAAAAAAAAAACTAAGGGTATGAATTCAAAAAGTCATGCACACAAGCACAGGTAAATTTATGTTTAAAAAAATGTTCCATCTCAGAGGTAAAACAAAATGAAAATTAGAGAAGTTATACCATGTTTTGATTATCATCATAGCAAAGACTTACCTAATGATAATATTTAATGCTTGGGATGGTGGACAAAGAGGTCAACATACACAGCTTGTGAGACTGTAAATAGGCGAAATCTTTCTGGAAAGTAATTTGACATTGTATATATCTCCAGCCTTAAAATAGTCATAACCTTTGACTCAGTAATTCCACTTCCAGGAATCTATTCTAAGGAAATAACCAGATCTGTGGTCAAAGGTATAAGCACAACAAATATTCATCATCACATCATTTATGAGAGTGGACAATGAAATAAAAACTAAAATGCCAACAATAAGAAAAGAAGAAAATTGGATCGTGGTACATCAATATAATGGGTAATCAGGAAGCCTTTTAAATTGGGTTCTGAAAAGTTTTGTAGTAAACCATTCATTACATGTGTTGAATGGAGAAAAATCAAGATACCAAATGGTACATGATAGGATCCTAACTTTGTTTTTAAAGATTTTATATATACATATGCATATGTGGGTAATATTCATTTATTTTATATATATTGCAGTGGTAAATGGAAGGAAATACCAAATAACAAAATGTTTAAAAGTGATTATCTCTAGATGATGGGATGATGGGATTGGGGGATTGTATCTACTTGTTTTATACAGTTGAGGTCTTCTCTGAATTTCCAACAATGAGCATGATTTTGGCAGAACAGCCTGACCCACTGCTGCCCCATGGAACTCCATGACCCAGCTCACCAGGAGAGGTCCCTGGGTCTCAGCACTAGGCTGGCATCTGGTGCTTCTGCATCTCCTGCCTGCTGTGATCAGCACTTGCCTGTGCTCTCTATTTTGAGTCACACTACCCATGTTCCCAGAGCCCTGTGTTTGGTGCATGACTGTCTTCTCACACTGCCAACGTCCCTGCCTTACATCTCCTCCAGAGAGCCAAGCTCAGGAAGCAGTGGCCACGATCATGCCTGCAGTAACAGTCAGACCTAGACCCTCACCTTTGCAAAGATTCTGTGCTCTCCCCTCATTGCTGACAATGGCCTGAACTGCTCCTCAGAGGGGAAGCCAAAGCCCTCCCTGTGGCAGACCAGCCCTGGCTGCTCCACAGCGCGGCACCCACCCCACCCCTGACCCTTTCTGCTGCTCCATACAGTCCCAGCCAGATGTCTCTGCTTTTGCTTCTTAAAACATGCAATGGCTTTCTCACCTCAAGCACTCCTCCCAGCCCCTCTATCCAGGCTCCCCTCTGCCTGGAAGTCCCACACCCTTCTTCAGTGCCTCTTTCCTACTTGTTCATCTGTTATCTTCACCTAGTAGCCTACTAGGAGGACAGGGGTCCCTCCCCTGGACTTACTCTTTTGTTTCACCCCACAGCATTGATGTAGTAGGGGCTCAAGAACAAGCTTGCCTGAGCTGGGCTGCAACTTCATGACCAACCGAGCAGAAGCGAAAAGCTTCCTCGGCAGTTTAAATGTTCTCACCTAACAACAGTGTGGGGTTTACTAGATTCCCTTTAATGTCTATGAAAATGGTGGACCTCTGCCTCCCTCTCCATCCCTGGCAGGGCTACTTAACTTCTCCTAAAGACTGCTGAGTGCTTCTGGTCACCAACTTGTGACTATTACCAATGCCACCATGTGTCCCCCCATTAATGCCACAGAGCCTGGAAAATCTGTCCCCAAAGGCACAGTTCAAGGCTTGAGCTCAAAGAATTTCAGCAGAGACCTTTGGGTCAAGAAATGTTCACAGTGATTGCTGACAGCTGCTCTTCCCCTGGGCTGGCTTTAAGCAGCCTCAGATCACAAGGTAGGGACTGTTCAGGTGTGAACTCTGGAGCATATGGAGTAGGGGGGTATCAAAGGTTCAGATGTCCCCTGCTGCCTGTAAGATGCCTAAGTCACCCTAAGTTTCTAAGCATCAGTTTTCCCATCCTTTACGTATGGACCATGCAGGGACAGCCCACTGAGGACACTCAGTGCTCAGGAGTTCCGTGGGGTGGGGGAAGCAGAGCTGTGCTGAGCCATGAGTCCTGCTGGAGAAGCTGTGACTGGATGAATCTGATTCACTTCTTCAAGAAATGGCTTCTGTGGCTCACTGAGTTTCTCTGTGAAGCAGAATGGTGACATAGAACAGTGAATGACACATGAAGAAAGACAAATTACTCCTGAGGATGCTGCACCTTCTCCCACTGTGTGGGTGGAGAAGAGCACGCCATGTCTGCAAATCCCCACCAAAAGCCTTCCTTTCATTGGCCCACTCACGTCTGTGAGGAGGAGAGAAACTTGTCCCTTGAGAACTCAAGAGAGCTAAAAAAAATTATGACTGGTGGCACCTAAAGAACTCCTACTTCCCTCTCCAATCAGGGTCTCCCAGGAGCAAGCTTTTGCCCCCATGACCACCCTTCATCTCCAAGGCAGCAAAGTCACCTCAGGGCCAGAATCATTCAGACAAATCCCACTTCAAGCAGAAGAAGTGACAGCTTCAAGCTGTAGATGACAGCTGGACATGTCATGTGACAGTCATGCATCACTTAACAAGAAGAATATATTCTAGGAAATGCATCTTTAGATGATTTCATCATATTGCAAACATTGTCGATTGTACTTACACAAACCTAGATGGTGTGTAGTCTACTACACACCTAGACTACACAGCATATATATAGCTTATTGCTTGTAGGGCCATGATGAACAAAAAGGTAAGATAAGATCCAGCACGAGAGAAAGTGGTACCATCAAGAGACCAACAAAGGGGAGGTGTATGAAGCTTCTGGTGACATAACACCATATACTGTTTATAGTAAAATATTTTATAAGTAGAAAGAGTATACTCTTAAGTAATGATACAAAGTAGTAAATATGGTAGATCAATAATGTAGATGTTTGTTATCATTATCAAGTATTATCTATTGTACTTAATTGTATATGCTGTTCTTTCTGATAGTCTAGTAGGTTTGTCTACACCAGCATCACCATGATCACAACTAATATGTTGAGCTATGATATCACCATGGCCATGATGTCACCAGGTAATAGGAATCCTCCATTATCCTCCATAATGTTATGGAGCCTCCATCTACATGGTCCGTCATTGACTGAAATGTTATGGTAATAGGTCAGAATACAGAGATCCTTGAAGCCTATGTTATTCAAGATGGCAGCAGGATGGAAGAATTCATTTGTTAAGAAAAGCCTAGAGGTAGAAAGGCCAGGTGTGTTTGGGACATAGAACAAATAGCTTCACCTATAGCATACATGGGTATACAGAAGGAGGGTGGGTCCAGGGTGTGAGTTGTGGACTTGGGATCTAGTCTTTGTCCTACAGGAACAGCAGGAGGTGGTTTTTTAGCAGATGGGATAGAACCTCAGTCTAATGTGTTGTCAGTAGCTCAGCCTTCTCCCCAGCTCTCCTCCCATTTCCAGATACATCCAAATGCCCTTAGCTATCTCTCCTTCCCCATGGTATCTCACTCTCCCTCCATGAATATGTTATGGGAAGAGGGATACAGCTGAGTTGAGGGGAGTGAGAAGCTACTCTCATCTTTATGCTCCTGCTCTTGGCAGGGAGTAGCTCATGCCAAGAACTGGGCTATTGCATGACAGCCATGAGGGAGAGCCACTGGGGAGTGGGTCCAGGTGCTGGCAGCATTAAGATTCAGGGGCAGTAGCATCTCCCAGAGCAGCCAAGTTGGCCCCATTTGCTCTCGCTATAATTTGGGGACCATTTGGCTGTGTCTGAAGACATTCTAGGTTGTCACAATTGGAAAACAGATGCTACTGGCACCTAGTAGGTATGTTGCTAAGTATCCTACAATGCACAGGACAGCTCCCTACAACAAGGAATTATTTGGCCCAAAATGTCAATAGTGCCAAGGATGAGAAGCAAGCCCAGCTCCAAAATCTCAGATTTCAGACATAGTGGACAAGCAGGATGTCCCCAGACTGTATTACTGAACCTCTGGGTGGCACACACCCAGGTCTTCATCTGTTCCAGAGGCAGTTTTAGGAGGGGACATCATGGTGAGAGAATCCCTAAGACTGACACTTCCCAGCATGGGAGTAAAGGTGGCATGGGGATGGGAATGTAACTACAGGGCAAGGGGACTTCAGCCTCCCTGCTCTCCCCACTCCGCCCCCTCCAGCAGCAAGGGGTATTGTACAGGAGCTGCTGGTGGTTTCTGCACCCTGAAGGAATGAGGCAATACTGCCCTAGGCCAGTTGAGGGAACTCTGGCACCTGAAAGGTGCCCCAGCAATTTCTAAGAACCCAGAAAGTTCACATGGTCCATAGTTCTTTTTCCCCCAGCTTCCCAGGTCCTCCTGCACATGGAGGTGCACATGAGTATGCATGACAGAGAGCGAGAGCACACATACACACAAACAGGGAACAGGACTCAATTCAGCAGGAAAATCCTGCCTTGGGAGTCACCCACCTCCAGCTGTCTATCCATGGGCTCAGATCTCTCATGATGCCAGTTCAACATTTACCAAAAGCTAACAGATGCCCAGTGGGTAATGAGGTGGTAGTGATACAAAGGGGCAGCAACCTTTATAAAGACCAATCTGCAAGCCACGAGCACTAGGGGAAGACCTTCAGAATCAGAGGGTGTGGTTGTGTGCACCTCCCCCAATCTGGGCTCCATTACTGGCTTATCACTCCACCTGTCCCTTTCCTCACCCTCAAAATGAGATAACAATGACAGCTAACATTTGGAGACCACTTACTATGTGCCAGGCACCTTACATGCATGTCATTCTCGAAACAGCCTTGTGAGAATTTTTATTACCCCAATGATACGGGTGAGAAAATGGAGGCGAAATGGCTGGTCCAAGATCACATGGCCAGCAAGTGGTGGAGCCGGTACTGGAACACAGCCTATGTGATACCAGCAGTTCCAAGGAGAAGGTGGGAGCTCCTGGGACCATGCTACAAGGGGAGTCAGTACACACTCCAATGTGGAGAGGGGTTCCAGAGTAAGGCCCTCCATGTGGGCAGCATTTATTAATGGTGGAAAATCAATTTAGGGAACTGTCCTCCACCCTGGTGGGCCTCTAGTGCCAAAGGCGACCAGGCAGATGCCCATGTAAACACTCCTTAGACCTACAGCCAAGTGCCCTGCTGCTGTTGGCTGGGCAAGCTGGACCAGCTAAAAATAGAGGGTTCTCAGGTCCAGCTCCCTGACAGCAGCGGCAGCCCCGCCGTGTCCCAGCCTTCTCCCTCCCTCCCTCCTCCTTTCCCGTCAGAGCAGGAGTCAATCTTCTAGAAGGAACAGAATTTTATGACTTCCATTTCAGGCCAAAGAGGATAGTTAGCCTGATGCCCAGGAGGCACAATTGGAGTTCTGGACTGGCCATAACTGGGGGAGGTTCTGACCCCAACCACCCCACCCAGCTTCCTCCTACAGAGGGAGCTGCCAATCTCCAAAACCCACCCAAAGAATGGGTGAGGCCAAGGCCAAAACTTGACCAGTTTCTGCACACCTTGCAATTCATTCCGGAGCCCCTTGCTGTCTTTCCTTCCTTGAACCAACTCTCAGTGTCGATGGCACTGTGCCATTTCTGTAGTGGCCAGTAGCTATTCTCAGGAGCTCCTTCTCTGGAACCCCTACTCCAAGTTCGTGGAGATGGTGGGGATGAGGCAGGGGCCAGTCAGGGGAAAAACAGTTCTGGAGGCCAGGACCAGCGCTTCAAGCGCAGGGAGTGAGAGGCGAGGGGCGCCAGGAGGGACGCTCTGGAACCCCCGCCTCTGCGGACTGCGGCCTGGTGCAGGTCAGGGCTCGGCTCGGGGATTTCCTTTCAAAGGTGACTTAGAGCCGCTTCATTAGGATAGCGCCCTCCAGGGCGGGTCCTAATAGCGTGTTTGGCAGAGTCAGCGAAACGCGGCGCCCAGCGGCTCTGGCGGCGGGGCAGCGCCCTCTCCCGCGCCCTGTCCTCTCCCGCGCCAGGCAGCGGTGCGCACGGGGCCATTTGCAGCGCAGGCAGCCTCGCGAGCAGCCGCGGCGCGCCGGCCCGGAGGGAGGTGGCACCATGGAGCTGAAGAAGGACAGCAACGCCGTGTCCATCGACATGCTGCTGATCGTGCACTCGGAGAAGCGGCGCGCCGCGCAGGGCGCGCACATGGACCCGCAGGCGGACCCGGGCGCGCTGCTGCAGCGCCGAGGAGGTAATGCGCGCCCGGCCCGGGTCCCTCGGCCCCTTGGCACCTCGGCCTCCACGTCCCAGGGCCCTCCCGCCGAGGGGAGTCTCGTGTGCCCCGAAAGAAATCAGCAAGCCCGGTCCTCTCCCCCACAGCTGCCTGTGCCTCAGCGCCATAGCACCAGCGTCCCGTGGCAACGCGCAGCCGGCTGGTTGCCCCAACTTGATTCCCAGTGCGGGCCTCTGGGTGCTTCTGTCACCCAAGAGCCTGTTTCCTCCCAGCCACTCCCTACAGGGTTCAAATCAGGGTTGAAAGATGCCCTGGAGGAAGGGGGCCAGAGCCTCAGGCTGACTCATATGTATCAGAGGCCTGCTCCCCCATGTAGCACACTTGCAGGGCACGAGGGACCCAGGGGGAACCGTGTACTGAGTCAGATTTTGAGACGAGGAGCTCCCTGGTGGCCTTGCACAACTTATAGCTTCAGGTTTTCTTTTCTTCAACCTCTCTCCTAGCTTCCTACAGATAGATGGCATGAAAGGGATAGAAAGAGCACAGGCGAGGGTGGGATGTTCTCTTCACTTGAACTTACCATCGATTTGACTTGTCCTACAGAATTTCTGGGGAAGTGAAAACTGGTAAAATAAAGTAACTGGTTATGGAGCTATTGCAGAAGGCAGGACACTGGCCAAAACTCTCCAGACACAATGCAAATAGCGTATAAATTGTTAATAATGGAGGTTAGATAAGGCCCTGAGAAGTCTGGTGACCTAAGGGTCCTGGGTCACCCAGGCTGGTGTAAGGGTGCACTGGGCTGATAGCGACCCAGGTCTTTAGGAGTGATGTCTGACAGCCCTTATGAGGAAATGACTTCTGCCTCCCCTCCCACGTCCCCTCCAGTTTCGGAGCTCCTTGGAGCCGGTCCCCACTCTGCCCCTGGTTCTTTGATCCCCAGGTCCCCCATACACACCGACCACCCACCTTCCACCTGCCCCACTAAAGCAACAATTCTGTGAATGGCCTTGACCCACCAGCTGCACAGGCTGGAGAGGGCTTGGGGAGGCAGTCCAGAGAAAGAAATAGACCCTGGAGGGCTGAGAACATCCACAGGTGCTCCAGTCTTGGGAGGGATATGGGGGCTGAGAGTTGTATAAGTTAGTTGGTTTTCTAGTTCTCAGAGCCACTCCTGGAAGAAAGGAAAATAAATGACCCTCAGGGTATTTTTAAGTAGGAAATCAGCAGAGGTTATCAGCTTCAAGAAAGACAGGAGACTGCTCCTACCACATGCCCTGAAATCCAGACCTCCCCAGTGTGTGCCCGGTGAGGCCCAGTTCCAGGTCACCCCAGGAGTCCCCACCCCTTCACCCCTCTGATCATGTCTGTCCTGAAGACTCTGACACAGAGAGGACAAAGAACACAAAGAAGCAGGAAATGCCAGGCATGGACATTTCCCTTAGAGGTACCTGACATATAGCACAGACCACCCACTACTCCTGACCAACACACTTTGCACTTATGACCATGACTCAGGGTGGAAAGCACCCCCTACTTGATAGGAGTTGATATATTTCTTTTTAAAAAAATATTTTAGTTGTAGGTGGACACAATGCCTTTATTTTACTCACTTATTTTTATGTGGTGCTGAGGATCAAACCCAGTGCCTCATGTGTACTAGACAAGCATGCTACCACTGAGCTACAGCCCCAGTCCTTATTTTCCTAATGGAGATTTCTCAAAGATGCTATGATGGTGGAGCAAACTGTCACTCATTCACAACCAGACAGTTCTGCTCTAGTACAGAGAAAAAAGAAAGAGCTGGCCTCCAATACCTGCTGGGCAGTGATGTTCAGGAAACCCCAGGCTGAGGCAGTTTGCAGGCCCACTCCTTGAGATACAGCCAGGAGGGAGGAAAACATCAAGCAAACCTAGCTCATCCAAGGCCTCTTATGGTTACACAAGCTCCCAAACAAACACCTGCCACTTCCAGGTGTCCCCTCTGCATGACAGTTCCCCCACTGGGGAATGGCTCTTCCTCACCTCTGCAAATAAGTGCCTGAGCCCCATGTCAGAAGAGTGAAGCTCAGTTACTACCACAATTCAGACACTGTGTGGCCTTGTGACAGAAAGGAGTCAGGGGGCAAGAAGGCCAGGAGAGTGCAGATAGGTAGTCACCAGGGATTTGGGCTGCAAAGCCAGTGAATGCTTTCTCTCTCTCTCTCTCTCTCTCTCTCTCTCTCTCTCTCTCTCTCTCTCTCTCCTTTAGTCTCTTTAGTCTCTGGCTCTAGCATCTTCCCACTCCACTTACTCCCCTAAAGCAGAACTTTTCATGAAGCATGCCTTGGCAGGGAGAGCTCATATATTCCTGCAGCAGTGGAGGAGGAAGCCTGTGTCCAGTCTGAAAGAGCTCAAGTCTAGATTTTATCCCAGAAGTTTATGTGACTCATGTATTCCATTCCATTAGTACATCAGTAAGAGTTCAAGTGGTATTCAGAGGGCTTCACAAAAAAGAAGGGGGCTAAGAAGGATTTGGGGGCTTCTGAGTGGTTGCAAGTTTGGAGAACTAGACTCGAGGCCCAGCTTCCAGCAACAGTGCCATAAGTGTGCTATGGAGCTGGTCTGCTGAGGGAACCTCTTCAGCCACCAAGGCACACTGGACTTTCCTTCCGTGCCAGGAACTCACTTTTATTGCAGGAGCTCCCACTGCCAGAACATGTGTCAGTTCTGTGCCAGGAACTTGACCTTGCAGCTTCCACTTCCAGCTGCTGTCAGAGAAAGTCTTCCTTTCCCTTTCCCATTGCATCAGCACCAGAGTCCAACTCAGGTGCATCTGATTAGCTGAGCCTAGGCCTCACAGGTCCATGCTGTAGCTGCAAGAGAGGCTGGGAAAGCAGGCAACTGTCACTTTCCATTCCCACAGAGATAGGCACGCCCACCCCCTCCACCCCCACGTCAAGACTCTCCAAGTGGAGAATCCTCCACAAACATTAATAGGCAAAATGGGTAGAAAAATGTCTTCGAAAGCAATGACTTCATGTTTACACAGTAGAGATGTTGGAGTAGAAAAATGGGCCTCTGCACTGCACAAAAATGTTCCCTAGATTATTCTAACAATCAGCCCCACCACCAGTGAGAATTTCTATTTTAATGTTTTTTAAAATGTGTTAAATTTTGAGGGTTGCCCTTATTTCCTCAAATGCATCTCATTTGAGGGCAGCCTCCCTTGGCTCTGAGGGAGAGTCAACTTCCTCCAGCCCCGCTTTAATACAATTAAGTCTGTAACTGGTGCATGTTCCCTTGCCTGGGCCTCCCTCTGCAAAGAACCTCACTCCAGTTCTCGTTATTTCACAGGATTCCAGGGTGTTGGAAACGGAATCCGGAAGTGGCAGAAATTAGAAGGAAATGACCTTTATGGTAAATTCTCTTTTTCTGTTCTCTTTTCAATCTCTGTAATCTAATACATTGAAAAATAACTGGAAGGGTTGGGTTTCATTCATTTGAAAACTGGCCCTAGACATCTAACCACTGAGCAAAGAGTGGCTGCTTGTGACTCAGCCAGGCCTCTAGGGCCACTGTGAACCTGGAAAGTTTTCCCTGGCATCAGGGCCTCTGCTCTCCTGGAGGCTGTAGCTGGGGAGCAATGCCATGAACTTGAGCACCCACTTGTTTGCTGGCTAAGGAACAGGAAGACTCGGCCTCACTTGGGGTGGTAAGGTTTGAGTATGTTCCCACAGAAGACAGGTCACCTCATGTCACAAAGGCTATCCATCTTTTGAAGGTTTTCTTTTTTTTTTTTTTTTTTTTCTGAACAGAAGGGATACTGGTCTACCTTGGGCCATTGATGCCTGGGGAGGCACCAGTTAAGGGTTCTGTTTGTAGCTGCCTGCCAGCCTGTTGGCCTGAGACCCAGAATACAATAAGAAGTCAGTTTCCAAAGCTTCTCTCTCTGGTACTGGATATCTCTCCTCCCTGAGAGCCCAGCATCCCTCTGGAAATGGTATGCATAGGCTGATTATAGTGAGCCCTATTCTTTGCCCATCAGAGATTCATAATCCCAGACTTCAGGGACCAACATCAGTGGCAATACATGTGATGGGTACATGAGGATTCTTATGGGAATCAGACCCGCACTCCCAGAGCCCCATTATGGAACTCCATCAGACCCCAGCTGTGTGAGCTCTGGAATCTGATGACTGGCTTATCAAATGCCAGTCTGAAGGAACCACCCTCCTTGAACCTTCCCAAATGGGCAAATGGAACTAGTGGAATAAACCCATGTTCGTATGCTCCATCATCCTTCTTACAGTAACAAAAGAGAAGGACGGAGTTTCAAAAGTAAATTCATTTACGCATTCATTCTCTCCACAAATGTCTTTAGTGTCAGACACAATTTTAAACGTTAAAGAAGAAACAGTGAACAAGGCAGTCAAGAACCCTGTTTTTGTAGGACTACATTCAAATTCTAATCCTAATAGCATTCATTGCAGTAGAGTCTCAGAATCATGGTGGTGAAGTGTCTTCCTGTTTCCCCTGCTGAGCTCATGGGTAGGAGTCAGCCTCAGGACATGCCCTGACCCTCACCAGGGGGACCACCGCTCTGTGTCCTGGCTACTGGGCATGTGTGGATGCAAAGGCTTTCTTTACTTTGCTACTGGGACCATCAGACAGTAGACATGCCAGCTTTAGCTCTAGCAGACACCATGGCTAGTGAAACTATGCCGTGAGCTGGTGAGAATTGCGATAAGAACCAGACCTCCAGAAACCTGTCAGCCACAGAAATGGCCGGCAGGGCATGCATGCTAGGCCAGAGTGTGAGTGGACAAAGTAAGCCACAGGTGGGTGCAAAGAGATCCAGCATCCTTGCTGACTGCAGTTCTCTCTGACCTTGCCCGAGTTGTCTGACATTTATCTTAGGGCATCTCAGGAATTGGAATATACTGAGCTTATGCTATATTTTAATATCTTCCGGGGTCCTCATTTGGGGGAAAGTTAGTGGAAAATACAAAATAATGCAGTAACTATTTCAAGGCTATGACAAGACTCTTGTAAAAGGCATGAAGTAGGTCTTAGTTCATAAAGAGGATGAGTAAAATTGTTCCTGCAAAACCACCTTGAGAGCTGAGAGTTTGGAGTAAATGCAGAGCTGGAGAGACACTTGACCAAATCCAGGTTCCAGAAAAGATGGTGATTCTACCACTCCATCAATACATGTAATTCAAAGTAAATTTTCATTTATTTTTCAAATGGCATATTTGCATTTATGCAAAATTAAAATTATAGCTTCTTTCTGTGTTTTCTGATGCCAAGATCTGGGCTTCAGATATTGAAGCTTATCTTTTCTCAAACCTGCCTTGGTGGTGCCCAAGGCACCCATTCCTGGTGACCAGCAGGCTGCCCAGCCCTGGCAACTGGATGACTTTCATCTCAGAAGGAAGCAGCTGATGGTCTGTGCTGGAAGAGCGTGCACAAATGTAGCTGAACTTGGCGTTGATCCAGAAGGGAACATTTCTCCCCTGTTGCTGCCCTATACACTCCTTGGACCTGCATGTTGGCAGGGGTGGGAGGGGCCCCTGGAGAGCTCCAAACTTTTAGAAGCAGCAGGTGTTGGCACTGGGCCACACTGCCACCCATAGCTTGCCCAGCAACGGGCTTCCCCTGCAGTGATTGGCTGCTTTCCTTGGTCCTGGCCAAAGTCTGCCTAGCAGCATAGTATCCAATGCCCTACAGCTAGAGGGAAACCAGTCATACAGCCCTGACTATAAATACCCTACAGAAGCTATGCCAGCCAATCACCCTCCTTGAGGATTCCCTTCCCAGATCCTGTTTCCTCCTGGACATGCAGCCAGCTGTGCCCACAAGAGGCAGCCTTCCTGTCCTGCCTGGGGCTCCAACCCAACATGCTATATCACCCTACATTGGCACACACAGTGAAGCCTCAGCTAACTAACCATGGCCTGGGGGCCTCAGGGGTCTGGCTGGGCTTGTTCACCAGGAAAGACCGAAGCAGTCAGGCTTGTCCTGGGCAAGGCCCTGCCAGGTAGATCACAGGTCCAGCCCAGCTCAGTGACCGCCCCCCCATCCACCTCAGCTGGCATATGCTGGGAATCGGGCATGAGAAGCACCTGAGTGACCCATTTGGTTGACTGCACAAAAGGAGTCATCTGAGTGGAATCTGTTCAGCTCGGCAACCAGCGTCACACTAGTTCCCAGGTTGAGGCACTAGTTCCAATGATCACTCCCAGTGGCAGGCCAGCCTGAGGCCAGAAGAAGAAGATGGCAGCACAGGATGGTAGTGGTGGAAACTCCTACTCCATAGTCTGGCCTTTCCCCAGCTCCTCCTCCTGCCCCCTGAAGCAGAGGTTCAAGGGCAGCTTCAGTAAGACCAAGGCACAGCCACAGCGGCCACTGCGCACAGGAAGGAGGGAGAGGTCATGCTGGCTGTAGGAGGAGCAGGGAAGCCTGTGGACTCCCCTTTGTTGGCCTGCAGCAGGGACTAGGCACCTCTCTGCAGCAGCCTGACCCTGCTAGTCTCTGAGGACAACTTGGTGCTCACAGGACAGAAATATCCATGGAGTGTAGACAGAACCTGTCCTGTGATGTTTGTGAAACTGAACCAAACTGCACATTGCCCCAACTCCAAGGCTTGCGTAGGAGGCAGCTGCCCCATGTTCTTCACAGGGAGGTGGGAAGCTAAGCTAAGATTTAGAAAACTTGGTGTTCAAGTTCCAAGTCAGAACTTTCCATGTGTGGACACGACATGAGGCCTCCATGTGTGGGAGACTGCCGATGACACCAGTGGGGTGTTGTGACTCCACAACTTTTGAGGTGTCTCTGGCTTGCTCCTGTAAGCCCAGCCTGTGCTGGCTCTTGCTGGCAGGTGGGAGGGGCATGTGCACATGGGCTCCCAGGCATTGGTCTCCATATTTGCGTGCGTCATTGTGCTGGTTCCCACCATGGGGTGTGTCCACGGGGGTGTGCACGTGAATGGGCCAGGCCTGTGGACGTGCTCAGTTCCCAAGCCTGCCTTTCTTACAGATGCACACAGCTCCCTGCTCTGCCCAGGGAAAATTCCACTGTGGTCCCAGTGGTCACTGCAGGCCTCTCTGTCTTCCTTAAATAGGAAACCTGGCAGAGAAGCAGCACCCTCAGCAGCCCCAGGTCATCACTTCCTACGACAACCAAGGTAAGTGATTTGCTCACTAGCAGTGACCTCTCCTACGACTGTGCACTCAGTTCTGCTGTCCCAGCCAGAGACAGACCTGGATGTGGAGCTCTGACTTTGGAGAGCAGCTCCTCTCTGCCCCCGTGGAGGTTGGAGCTTCCTGGTCCTCTCCTTGCATCCCAGAGGAAGCCCTGAGAGGTTACATGGTCTGAGTCTGCCCTTCACCCAAGGTCAAAAAATAAAGTCCATGTGCCACCAAGCCCATCATCATCATCACCACCATCATTGCCATCACTGTAGGTAACATTTATTGAGTGCCAACCCTGTGCCAGGCACTCTGCCTAGCCATGTACACATTTATTCTCATGTACAGTAAGCTTCTTAGCAATTCTATTTGATAGATGCTCTCCTTGTCCTCATTTTACAGATGAGTAAGCTGAGGCTTGGAAAGGCTGCCATGTATCTAAGATCACATGGCAGCAGGAATCAGAGGCAGCACTTTGATCCCTTACCCCTCAGCAATGTCTCCGCATCAACCTGCTCAGTTTCTGCAGCTCCCCTGGAAACTGGTCTCCCCCTGCTGGCTGACGTTGTCCAAGCCCTTCCTTGTCCTGAGTCACATTGGTTCCTTGGCCTCTCCTGAAACTGAGCCTGCCAAGAGCTCTCCACCTAGTGCCAAGTTTGCTGTGCCAAGATGGAGTGACAGGGCCCTTCTCTGAGAATCCTTACTTTTCCAGGACAGGTTCATGGGGCTCAGGAATGGCAAGCAATTGCATTACCAGGTTGATTCTGCAATTAACTGGATGTGGGAACTGACATAATAGAGACAGGAGGCCACAGCTGGAGGTGAGGACTGACTAGAGACCCCCACACCCACCATGGTTAACTGTCTTCATTAGAGTCTCAGGGTCTGGTATCTGAGGACTCTCAAAGGTTCAGCCCAAGGAGTTTGTCACCATTGAGACCCTAACCTGCACGAAAATTATCTGGTGGCATCCACGGGCAGCAGCACTCCCTCCCTCCTGAAGCAGGAGGCCTCTGGAGACTCAGGGGACTCAGAACCTCTCAGGAATTGCTCTCTGAAATGCGGGCCTACTCAACATCTTCACAGGAAGGCACTGGCAGGCAGTGAGGAAGGGCCAGTTGACTCGGGTCACCAGCACGAGAGAGCCAGCTGTCTTTGCCTTCTGCATTTTAGGCTAGAATTCCTGGGAATGCAGCCCAGGACAGACCCTAGAGCCCAGTTAGCAAGCCCACCAAGACCTGCCACCTGCCCTGACCACCATATGGACAAGCCCGAGCTCTGCTGCTTCTCTGAAATGAACTTAACTTCATGTGGCTCACGAGATACCTTGCTAGAGAGAGAGGACTAGCCAGCCCCTGGTCTCACTTAGCCAGCAGACAGACTCCCAGTCTTGTGCAGCTGACATCTTGTGAGGGAAGAAAGACGATCCTAGCAAGGAAAACAAGTGAGGCAGTGGAGGCCGGAGCAGAAAGCACAGCAGGAAGGGTGATGAGGATGCACGGGGTCATGTATCAGATTCCTGCATTTGCTATAGCAAATTTCCATCGACTTGGTGGCTTCAACCATTCAAAACTATTCTCTTAAACTTCTGGACTCTGGATCTGAAATCAGCTGCACTGGGCTAAAGTCAGAGTGTTCCAGGGTCGGTTTCTTTTGGAGGCTCTGGGGAGGCAGCCATTCCTTGCCTCCTTCTGCTCCTGCAGCTGTTGGCGCTCCTTGACTTGTGGTTATTATTCCAGTCTCTGCTTCCATTATCCCTGCCTTCTCTCCCCATGAGGAGTCAAGTCTCCCCGCCTCCTCCTTATAAGGATATATGTGGTTGCATTTAGGGCCCAGTCACAGCTGAGATAATCTCTCTGTTCCCAGAGCCTGCATTTAACGGTATCTGCAAAGGTCCCCTCGCCATAGAAGGCAACTTTCACAGGTTCCAGAGATCCTGACCTGGATATTTTAAAGGCCATAATTTATCCTATCATGAGGGATCATTTAAAATAGAGTAGGTGAGAAAGCCTCACTGAGAAGGTGACATTTGAACCAGGAAGGAGGGGAGGGAGCGAGCCATGAGGGCATCTGGGGAAGACTTTTCAGCAGAGGGAGCGATGGGGTGCAGAGGCCCAAGCCGGAGCACATGTCTGGCACTCCAGGGAGCAGGTGGCTGTGAGTGGAAGGAGAGGAGGGGTGTACTCAGGGGAGGGAAGGAGGAAATGAGTCAGAGAGGACCTAGAGCAGGACTTGCGGGGCCTGAGGGCTACCTCAGCGAGCTGGCTTCTAATCTGAATGCCAGTAGAAACTCTTGGATGGTTTGGGACATGACAGCCTCTGACATGTAGAAAGAAAACTGAAGGGGGCAAGGTTAGCAGCAAGAAGACCCCTAGGAGGTGTGATCCTCCAGCAAGCTTTTCCTGTGGTCTGGATCCGGGATGTGAGTCAAGGACTAGGACCGCAGCAGCGGGGAGGACGGAGGGAGAGGAGGTGGAGGAGGAGCAGGTTCAAGAAGAAACAGGAAGAGTTCCGACTTGGCCCTATTGAGGTTGCTGCTAGCACCTGTCGCATTAGAAAACGATGACTGACTCTAACCATTATTTCACATGTTACTTTCTCCTTGTCCAGTGAGCCTTGGACTTCTTAAGCTCTGTTCTCTGGACTACCAGAAGCTCTGTCCGTCACAGTAATAACAGTGTCAGTATGTGCCAGACATGGAGCTGAGCAACTCTTATGACTCACCTCATTTAATACCCACAACTACATTCTGGGGAGTGGGGTTTTCACCCCCATTTTACAGATGGGGAAACTGAGGTTCATAGGAGTTTAAATAACTTCCTTGAAGTAATACAGCTAACAATGCCAGACACAGAAGCTGAACCATACTGGGACATTCCCAGAGTCTCCATGCAGGACAGGGACCAATCTGGTGGCCAACTTGGGTGCAGGACCTTCATCCCACTCCCAACAAGAAACCCAAGATTTCATTCAGAGCTGGCAATTCAGAATGGTCCAGCATTTTCCCTCCTCCTCAGCATATTCAATAAAGAGACTTCATGTACCAGGTGACAGAAAACTCATGAACTCTTAGGTCTTCTACAGACAGTCTTCAGAAGATGGATCTGTGACCCATGTACAGTTGGATGACAGAAAAGTGATTTCTAGGAGACCCTGTGACTTCAGGTCCAGCAGGTTATTTTTAAGGAATCATTGTTCTCCTGGGGCTCCTGTCCTTCCAATCATCAGCTGTCCAGCACCAGGAAAACACTCTTTGACCTTACGGGAGCACCTTCATTAATCATGCATGTGCTTGGGGACACTGCCCTATTTCCAGACCCAGGACTTCCCTGTGCAGCTCCATTCTGCAGAAGGAGTCATGAATGTTCCTGTGTTTTCAAGAGCCCATCGGAAGCCAGGGGCTATGGGATCTGTGAGAGGAACCCTTCATCACACACCAGCAGATGCCCAACAGGCTCAGCCCTGGGCTGTGGCACCCTGGGCTGTCCTCTCACAACCAGAGCAGCTCAAGGGGGCTTCCTGCTGCATCTGGCAGTACCTACTGAGGGTGGTGCTTGTTGATGTTCCACAGAATTGGACAGTCCCTTGTCACCACCCAGCATGCTGGGATGTGACAGCTTACCACTTCCTGACTACAGCACCCTGGGCAGGACCTCAGCATGCCTCTGTTGAATACCTAGCCAGGGTCTGTTTACGGTTGTTTTTACAATCACGAAAGCTTTAACTAAGGTTTTCCTGACTCCCAGCTATTACAGGAAAAATTTCCAAGGCAAATAATCCAGGTTGTTATAGAAAGAGTGAACGAGACCTAAGTCAGGGATGCCAAGTATCTAACAGGAATCCAGCAGCTCTACTCATGCAAGTCTACCCACACATGCGTGCACACCCACACGCACTCCCATGCATGCACACACACGTGCCTGGTAGCCTTTGTTAACTGATCAGCGCTCTGGGCAGCCACTTCCAATCAGTCAGAGTTAATGAACAACACGGAACCTGTTTGCCCTCCCTGCATTAGGCATTCTGAGCAAATGAGGACTTTGCAAAATCCTGATTGAAACCTGAAGAGATCTGGGGAGGAGATGTCAGGGCGGGAGAAGCATCCTGGCTGGATAAAAGGCAGGCCCAAGGCAGCACACACTCAGCGCTGCTTGTGTTTACTTCTGCGAGGCTCCTCTTCTGAGAGGGTAGAAAAGGAAGATGAGCCTGGGGATTGGGGAAATGGCCTGGGAGCCACCTCATGGGGTTAGTGGGAAATAATCTCTAACATGCTTTTACTGAAATGGCTAGAGCTGCAATTTCAGAAATGCTATCTGGGTGACAGCTGGTAGAGCAGAGGAGGAGGGCCCTGAGTGAGGCTGGACAGGCCACCTAAAGTCTCAGGAAGGGCCTCCTGTACGTCTGATCCGATGGCTAACAGTCAGGATGAATGAAATGGGATCTGGTGGCACTTAAATCTGGCGGTGAATATTATTCCACACAATGACTCTCAGATTGAGCAAGTTAACTTTTTTTTCTTTAAAGAGTTTTATTTGATCCAGGAATGTCAAAGCCCACAAACCCTCTCCAATTCATGCCTTTAGGAAGCGGGAAGCTCTCTAAGTGAATGCTACTCACCTTGAGACCACATACCCAGCCCACCACCCCCCATACTCTCCCCCTGGGTCCTAGAGCAGGAGAAACCTACCAGAAGTGCCATCAGGGTCTGTGAATGGAAACTGGACTAGCACTTCCACACAGCAGGAGGTCAGAGCTTGGCTATTCTCTGAGGCAGGGTTAGGGTTAGCACAGCTTTGGAGAAGTCAGGAAGTGGGACTGGGGAGGAGGTTGGACATCAACCTGTCCAAGAGGAAAGGGGAAAGTCAGGAAAGAGCGAAGGGATTGGAAATGGTGGTGGGCAGAGCCTCTGGGCCAGGGCCTTGCTCCAAATGTCAGAGTCCCTGGAAGGACTTCCACAGCATTTTGTATTTCAGCTCAATTGTTCTTTTTTTGAAAAATTTCTGAGGTCTAGCATCTTGAGAAATCCATTTTTTGAATTTGTTGGGGGTTTTTTTTGTTTAAGCTTTTTTTAAGTGAAGAATTACAGATATAGATTAAATAATTTTAAACATTTTTGTTAAAGGTGTTAAATAAGTTGAAGAAAATGGCCCCTCTTACCAGCACATTCCTTTTTATTTTTTCAGACAGAATATTCTTTGATCTTCAGCAACACATAGTTACCTAGCAGGTTTCCCATGCTAAATCCACTCTAACATGCCCTGTCTGAACTTCTGATCCCTTACTTCTGCCAATTGTTCTTTGACAGAGAGACATGGCTGAATTGGGAGTGGTCGGAAGTACCTGGCCAGGATGAGAAGTTTGGGGAAGAGTTTTGTTGTTGATCCCGAAATCAACAAGTTGCCTACTTCCACAGCTCTAAACTTAGAGACTATTCCAATCCAGCATTTTTTTTTTCTGATAAAATAATCCTGCATCAAATAGTTTTTTGTTGCAGGACTCCTCAGAGCATTGAGGTTTGTGACCCACAAGAGGGGAGGGAGTGGGCATGTTTCTCAATTCTTGCAAGAAGCATCTTTGAGCCACTCACCACCTGGCACCCACTTTGAAAAACACCTCAGAATGTTTGGAGTGGAGAAAGTGAATAGGCAAAGTAGAACAGGCCCCTGTCTGTGTCTCCAAGGGAACACACAGGAAGTATTTGCTAGGGGAGTGGATGGCGCCTAATCCTATGGCCAGAACTGAATTATGCCTTCAACTCTGAAATGTTCCATATCTTCATTATCAAATCACAAGGCTGATTTTCTTTGACACAATGAATGTGCTAGAAACTACACTTCAAAATGAATGTTAGTGGGGGGTGCAGTGGTGCACCCTGTAATCCCAGGATTTGGGAGGCTGTGACAGGAGGATTGTAGGTTCGAGGCCATCCTCAGTAATTTGGTGAGGCCTAAATAATGTAGTGAGATCCTGTCTCAAAATAAAAAATCAAAAGGGCTGGGGATGTAGTTCAGTGGTAAAGTGCCCCTGGGTTCAATCCCCTGTACAAAAGGAAGGAAGGAAGAAAAGAAGGAAGGAAGGGAGGGAGGGAGGGGAAAAGAAAGAAAAGGAAAGAATGTTAGTTAACCCCTTCAAAACATTGCTTGGGGAGACTATGTGGTAGCTTTTTTAATCATTTTCGGAATTGCCCTCTGGCATTGCAGAACTACAACAAGAAAATCAACCATGTTTTTCTGCAGAAAATAAATGCAGCATATTTAACAGATAAAGGGTTAATTAAAATAAAGAACTCTGATAAAATCAACAGGGAAAAAGTAATAAATCAATAAGAAAATAGTCAATTCACAAAATAGGAATTTAAATGACAGATACAGGAAAAAAGACTACTCTAAATATTAAAATGAAATATACAAATCAATGCAGTAACATTGTTCACTGATAAACACTTAAAGAATTGAGCAAAGCAAATGTCAGTCATCTATTTTTGCATTACACACCAGCACAAAGCTCAGCTGCTAAAAACAGAATTTCCCAGGTTTGGAGCCTGCAGGTTGGCGGGACGTTCCACTTGTCAGCCATTCTCAGCTGAGCCGGGCTCCTGGCGGAGCTTGCGCCTGTGTGTCATCAGCTGGTGTCTTGGCAAGAGGCCAGCTGTTCTCAGCCTCACCTGAGAGGCTCTGCTCTGCTCCATGTGGTCCCTCCTACCCAGCCTGGCACGTTCATGTGGCAGTTGTGGCTGGGATTCCAAGAATGACGGCGAGGGCTGCAAAGCCTCTCAAGGGCTCAGCTCAGAACTTGTATAACATCGCTTCTGTCACACTCGAATTGGCCACACGAAGTCAGAAAGTCAGCCCAGATCTGTGGGGTGGAGCAAAAGACTCTCACTGCAAAGAAGGACAAAGTATTGTAGCCAATTGTGCAAACAGCAAGAATAAGCAAAAGGGGCATTTCTCTTGCATGGTTGGTGGCATTATAAACCAATGGATTAGTTTGTGGGAAAAGTTTGCTGACATCTCATAAAAGCCTCAAAAGTCCCCATTCTCTTTTATCCATATTTAAGAATTTATTCAAAGGAACTGATTTGAAAAGTTAAAGATGCTTGTATCAGAATCTTCATCCCATCACTGTTTATAATAGCCAAACATTTGGGAAAAGCAAGATATCCAATAAAAAGGAGTTGCTTGGATAGATTACAAACCATCCATAAAACAGAGTATTATGCAGCCATTTAAGATGATAACATGTGACCATATTCGCCCACATGTAAAAACTCGAATGACAAAAGCAGATTATAAAAAGCATGTTGACTGTAATCCTGCTGTGGGATTTTTAGAAGTAGAAATCACGTCTAACAGGATTTTCACTTTCTCTTGTTTCTTTCTCTAACGTCCGAATTTTGCTTTCTTTTCATTCTTTTTAAATCTTTAGGGATGTGGTTAGTATTTTTATTTTATTTTAAATTAACAAACTCAGTAAAAGGGAATTTTTGTGGCATGTAGTTCTGAGTTTTAACACGTGCACAGATTCACGGAACCAACACCATCATCAGGATACAGAACAGCTCTGTCTCCCCAGAATATTCCCTTGTGCAGATTGTAATCCTCCCATTACTCCTAAGAGCTCCTTTGCATTGTAGAAGTACTTGGCATGGAAGGACGTCACTGATTGCTTATCAGTTCACTGGCTGAAGGACATTTAGGGCATTTCCAGCTTATAATGAACAGAGTTGTTGTCTGCATTTGTGTGCAGGTGTTTATATGAACACAAGTTTTCATTTCTCTGGGTTAAATGCCCAGTAGTATCATTGTTGGGTTGTATGGTAAGTACCTGCTTTGTATTATAAGAAACAGTCAAACGTTTTTCTAAAGTAGCTATTCTATTTTACAACCCACCAGCAAAAGATGAGGTCCAGTCTCTCTGCATCCTTGTCAGCATATATTTTAAAATTATGCTTTTGCTCTTCCAATGGATGTAATATCGCATGGTGGTTTTAATTTGCCTTCTCCTAATGGCTGATGCTAAACATCTTTTCATATGCTTATTTTCCACCTGATATCTTCTTTTTTCTTTTTGGTGAAGCATCTCTTCTTATGCCTTTCTCCAATCTAATTGCTTCTGCACTTTTATTAAAAAATCAATTTGCCTTATTCACATGGGTCTCTTTCTTAACTTTTATCTGCTACATTGATCTATGTTATCTATCCTTTTGCAAAAATCACACTGTTGTGATTATTGTAGTTTTATTGATACATCTTAAAATCAGATAGTGGGAGTTGTCTGACTTTATTTTTCAGAACAGGTTTGGATATTCTAGTTTCTGTGATTTGCTACATAACTCATAGAAGCACCTTGTCTATATCTACAAAATTCCTCTAAGGTGTTTGAAATTGCATTGAATTTTAGATCAATTTAGAGAGAATCAACAATTCGACAGTATTAAATCTTCCAATTCATAAGCATGTTATGTCTTCCCACTAATTTAAATCCTCTTTAATATGTTTTATCATAATTTAAAGTTTTCTAGTATACAATTACTGCATATGTTTGTGGGGGGGTTGTTTGTTTTATATTTATACCTGGATGGTACGATTTTGGAGATATGGGAAATGGTAATTTTTAAATTCATTTTCAATTTTTTTATTGCTTAAATAGAGAGATTCTTTATTTTAAACATATTCTGCTGAATTCATTTGAGGAGCTTTTTCCTCTAGATGACTCGGAATTTTTTTATATACCATCTGTGAATGAGAACATTATAGCTTTTATTTATTTTTCTTGTCTTATTGCACTGGGTAGTAGTACTTCTAGTACAAGTTATTAGGAACGCTGAAAGTGGACATTTGTGACATTTCTAATACTAGAAAGAAGGTATATTATTTTCACCATTGCTGTTATCTATATACATTTTGTAGATACCCTTTTTCAAATTAAGAAAGTTTCCTTTTATTCCAATTTTTTAGGAGGTTTTCTCATGAATGGATGTTAAATTTTGCCAAAGGCATCTTTTTTAATCAATTGGTATGATCCTGTGGTTATTCTACTTTAGCCTGTTAATTATATTTGTTAATTTTCTGATATTAAACCAATTTTGCATTTCCAAAATAAACCACACATAGTTGTATATATTTCTATCTTATTACATTGTTGGATTAATTTTTAACACTTTGTCAAGGGTTTTGTGTTTATGTTCATGAGTATTATTAGTGTGTAACGTTCTTATGCTGCCTTTGTTTGGTTTCATATAAGACTAATGCTGGCCTCATAAACTGAGTTATGAAATGTCCACTGTTCCTCAGTTTTCTGAAAGATCTTGTGAAGAATTGGTGTTCTTTCTAAATATTTGTTGGAATTTATCAATGAAATCATCTGGGCCTTGCTTTTGGTGGGGAGGTGTTAACCAGGTTTAATTTTAAAAATAGGTACAGGAATGTTCAGGTTATCTATTTCTTTAATGAGTCTTTGTCCTAGTTTGTGATTTTTAATGAATTGGTCCATTTTATCCAAGTTGTAGAAATTATGTGCATAGAATTGTTTGTAGTTATTCCCTTATTATTTTGCTACATGGGAGGGTGCATAGTGATGTCCATCCTGATATTAATGTCTGGACTCCCAATTTGTGTCATAACTCATTTTATCTTCATCACTCAAACTATAGGCTTATCAACTTTACAAATTTTTTGAAAGAACTAGCTTTTGGTTTCATTGATTATTCTCTATTGTTATTATTTTAAATTTCAGTGGTTTATTTTCATATCTTTTTCATTTCCTTCCTTCTTTGCCTTAGATTTAATTTTCTATTGTTTCTCTACCTTATTAAGATGGAAATTTAGTGATTTAACATCTTTCTCTTTTGTTGACATAAGAATTTAATGCTATAGATTTCCCACGAAGAACTGTTTTGCCTTCATCTTGTGTATTTTGATGTGTTGTATTTTCATTATTCTGAGTTCAAAATATTTCTGATGTTTCCTGAGACTTCCTCTGTGGAAGGATTATTAGGAAGTATGTTACTTAATTTTCAAGTGCTTAGAGATTTTCCATTTAATCTTTGTTTTTAATTTCCAGTTTCATTCCATTATGGTCAAAGAAAAAAGTCCATATAATTTCATTCTTTTAAACTTTTTAAGGTTTTTTTTATGACCTAGGGTATAGTCCATCTTGGTGAATATTCTATGGGCACTTGAATGTCTATTCTGCTGTCATTTGGTGAAGTATTCTATAAACATCAAATAAATTCTGTTACTTAATAGTGTCACTCAATTCTTCCATATATTTGATTTTCTTTCCACCAATTTTCTCATTTACTGAGAAGAGTGCTAAAATCTTCCAACTGTGATGTAGATTTGCCCAGCCCTCCTTTTAGTGCTATCAGTTTTTGCTTCATGTATGTTAAAACTTTGTTGTAGATGAATATATATTTAAGATTATCAAGTCTTCTCAGTGAAATGACTCATTTATCATTATGTAGTATTCTTCTATCTCTGATATTGTCTGTGTCTGAAGTCTACTTTGTTTGATATTAATATAGCAATTCTGGCTTTATATCATCTATTTTTAAACTTTTTGTTTATTCTTTTTTATTACACATGATAGTAGAGCTTATTTTGATATATTTATACAAACACAGAGTATATATTACTCTAATTAAGATCCCAGTCTTGTGGATGTACGCAATGGTGAGATTCACTGTGGTTTATTCATATATGTACATAGCAAAGTTAAGTCAGATTCCTTCCACTGTCTTTCCAATTCCTGTCCCCCCTCCCTTCCCTTCCCTTGTCAAATCTACTGAACTTCTATGTCATCTTTTTAAAATCAATCAATGTCACAATGAGGTTGAATCCTTGGGAACAGAATAATTCAGTCTCACTTATTTATCCTTTCTTATAATCTCTATTTTTAAGTAGTATACTTACCCCATTTACACTTAATAAAATTATCGGTACATTTGGATTTAGCTTTTCTACTTTATTATTTGTTTTCTGTTTGTTCATCTGTTACTCCTTTCCTGCTTTCTTTATTATTTTTATATCTTTCAGAATTACATTTAAATTATTTATTGTTTTATTGAGATTTTTATCTCTTTGTATACATCTTTAGTATGTCTTACAGTAAACATATTTCACTTTTCACAATCTAAGTATTATTAATGTTAACATTTCAAATAGAATGAAGAAACTTTACTTCCACATAAGTAGTTATCATGTATTTTATATGTACATATATTGAAAACCTATCAGACAATGTTAGAATTATTGCTTTCAATCATCATTCTTGTTAAAGAATTTAAGAGGAATCAGCTAATATATTTACTTAGATATTTACCAATTCTACTCCTTTTCCAAGTTTCCCTCTGGCACCTTTTCTCTTCCATCTGCAGAACTTCCATTAGAATTTCTTTTTGGGCAAGTGTGTTGTTAATGAACTCCTGGTATTGCTTTATCTATGAATGTCTTTATTTTACCTGCATTCTTGACTGGTGTTTTTACTGGATATAGAATTCCGTTTTGACAGTTTATTTCTTTTTGCATTTTAAAAATGTTCCACATCCTTCTGACCTGGTTTCTGACGAGAAATCTGCAGCAATGCTATACATAATGTATTATTTTTCACGGTCTACTTTAAATGTTTTTTTGCCTTCAATAGTTTGATTATAATGTGTCTGGACTTGGATTTCCTTATTTATCCTGTTTGGGATTCACTGAGTTTCTTGAATATATAAGTTATGCCTTTTACAAAATTTGGGCAATTTTTGTTATTTCTTCCAATACTTTTCCTGAACCACATTATTTCTCCTTTCCTTCTGACATGAGTGTTAGACTATCAGGTTATTGTCTTATAAATCCCTGAGGCATTGTTCACCTTTTCCATTGTTCAAACTGGGTAGTGTCCGTTGCTTTACCTTCCAGTTCTCTAACCCTCCTCTGTCATCTCCACCCTGCTACTGAGCAAATCTGGAGGATTCTATAAACTATTTTATATTTCAGTTCTAACATCTCCCTTCTTTTCTTCTTTTCATCTTCAATTTATTTGCTAATACTTTGTATCTTTCCATTTATTTAAAAACTGTTTGCCCCAGCTTTTTGAAGCATGACTATCATGGCTACCTTAAAGTCATTGTCTGACTTGAATCTATGTCATCATGGGGTTGACAATTCGTGATTATCTTTTCCTTTTCATATTGAGATTTTTTTCCTGAGTCTTCTGCTAAGTAATTTGGGTTGAAACCTTTGAGGTGCTATACAGATCTGCCCTGCATGGGCACCACTCAGTAGTCAGTCTAGGACGGGGACATTGGTCTTCCCCATAGTTTTGTTCTTAAACACTGTGGTGTGATGTTTAGGTTGAGATCTGTGCATGAACAGTTTGAGCTGACCACAGGAGTTCATTTGCTGCTTTATGGAATTGCTCTCTTGAACCTCTCCTCTTTATGACCCACTTTCTGGTCCTCCAGCCAAAACACTGAGTCCTTGTTTCCTCTCTCTGTCATGTACTTCCCAAAACGGCATCTGCATTAAGGACCAGTCAACACAAAACAGAGAGAAGTAACAATGATTAATGCCCTCCACTTCTCTTAAGTCCACTGCTGCCACTACTACCAACAGGAGACACCACCACCAAAAAAGGACAACAGAGGATTTCCCCCAGTCTCTCTGACTCTTAGGGGTCCCCTTTCTCATGCCTCAGGCAGAAAGGGTTTCTCTAAAGTACTCTTCTAGGCTGGGGATATAGCTCAGTTGGTAGAGGGCCTGCCTCGCAAGCACAAGGCCCTGGGTTCAATCCCCAGCACTGCAAAAATAAATAAATAAATAAATAAAGTGCTTTTCCTCTGCACCCAGTGTGAACCTCTGGGTGTAGAGATGCCTTTCAGTCCAATCTAGATGATGCCAGATGAAGAAGTAAACTCACTGCCAGTTTGGTGATTCTTTAAATCCTGATCTGCTTCCCCAGTCTGCCTTCTACCAGTGACTTCACAGGGCCAGCTGGTGGTTTCCCATGCATTCTGTCCAGGATGGATAGTCGCATCTGGTGGGAGAGAGGAGATGGAGTGTGCATATTCCACCTTGCCTAGATCCAAGAACTGTCTGCTTAGTACGTTGTTTCAGTTTTGTAAAAAACAGGAATTACTTGCATATTCAAAAGAAAGCTCTAAAACAAATGGTGTTTTGTTGTTCAAACATCTGTCACAGGGCAGTACGCCCCTCCTGGCAGCACCTGGCTGAAAACAGCACCTCCTGCTCCTTTTCAGGGACACAGCTGACCGTGGAGGTCCACCCACGAGATGCCATGCCCCAGTTCCTCAAGAAGTTCTCCTTGGCTAAACGTACGTCCATACAGGGCTGCACATGATGGAGGGGTGGCAGGGAGGACCGAGGGCAGTGTGTGGGCCAGATCCCAACCTGGGCTTCTTCTGAGGGAGAGGGAAGAGTGGCCTTTCTCTGCAAATTGGGAGAAAGCAGAGAGCCATGACAACTTCGTCCTGAGGTTCTCTCTGTACACCCAGCTTCCACTGTTCTTGTATCTCTGGAATGAAGCCTGTGGAACATCAACTGGGACCTTTCACTGCAAGAGTGTTGTGGCTGGTGTTTTTAGATACCATTCGCTGACTGTCTAAGAAATGGCAGTGCTGCACCTTACTTTGTTAACTTTGTAACCTTTGGCATAGACTGAAATTACCCCCACTTTTTTTTTTTTTTAAGATTAGCAAACAGAGGCTCAGAAAGTCAAAATAACTGCCCAAGTTACCCAGCTAGAAAGTGGGTCAGAACCCAGGTCTGTTTTTGAAGCCTGTGATCTTAGCTGTGAGTGTTCAGGCCCAGGTTCAGGCCCACAGTGACTTCTCTGCTCCCTTCTTCTTCCTCCATGTGCCCATCTCATGGCTAATCAGAGGCCACAGGAAGCCAGGGAAAGGAGGTTGCAGAAAGCTGAGCCTCAGTCCTCCCATGTCCACTCAATAGGCCACAGTCCTCCAAGGCTAGTGGGCCCTACAGTCCTCAGTGTTCAGGGTGCCAGTCCAGGTGGAAAGGGAAACTCTGGAGGCCACTGGATGGGTCCATTTCTCAGTTCTGTGACCTTGGGCAAATGGCATAACCTGTATTTTGGACTCAGTTTTCTTATCTGCAAAAGGAGGAAAATACATAAACTTCCCTCATAGGATCATTGTGAGATCAGAAGAGATGACAAAAAATAAAGCCTGTGCCAGGGATAGTAAGTGCACAATAAATGCTAGCTACTCTTTTGAACCCCCACCATTCCATCCAAGGATGTAGGTGGAAACAAAATGTAGGGGTAGGAAGCAATAGGACCACTGTTTCTCAGAATTATCTGTGCATGTTTGCAAACTTCTGCTATAATATTTACCACTTAAAGTAGATTTTACACCTGCTTTGGCGTCCCCGCCCCCATCTCCATGTGGATGGACCCACATCTTCCTGACCTGGTTTCAAGTCAGAAGGGAAAACTCCTTTCTTTTTGCCTGTAGATGTAACAACTATTGGTTAGTATTCTGCCTTAACCACCCTGAATTCATAAGATTTGCTAATCCCTTGGGTAATTGTCAAAGGTTCTAAGTTCCAAGGTCCATACAAACAGCCTTCCTTCAGCTTCATTTTTACCCATGGATAGTTCTTCAAGTTATCTGGAGGAAATTCATTCATACTCTCAGGATCTCCAGTCATGTTCCAAGATGGCAGGAGAATGCAGGCGGTGGCCAAGAGCACCAGGCTCCAGGGGGACCATTGCATCATCCGAAGTGTTGAAGTCTGAGCATATTCTGGTTCTGCTCACAGATGGCAGCTCCATTTCTGTCATTCACTTCCTGGTTCCCAGATTCGTCTCTGCCCCACCAGAAAGTTCATGGCAATCCCAGGAGCAGTTCAACAGTGGGTAGGGATGGGAGCAAGGAGTCTATGAAAAGGAGATTGAAGCAGAGGGTCAGAAGCAAGGACCTTCACACAGATGTCTTTAGAGCTTGCATTCTTGTTTCTTACTAAATGTTTCTACTTCTGACCTTTGGGATATTGTAGGTTTACAAGGTGATAAAAATGGAAACATGAGACCTCGGCAACCTGGAGGGAAAGATGCCCATGGTAAGTTCCAGGCCCTCTCCAGGGGCATTCTCAAGAGAGTATATTGAGTTAGCCTCATAAGCCAATCTCCAGTCAACTGGCAATGGCTTCCTGGGGCATTGAGAATCTGGGATCACCTCTGGGTTTGAAGGGAAGAATGTCATGATTGATTAACTATGTCTGCCATGGTCAAGGAGAAGAAGAAAAAAACTCCTATAACAGATGTCATCCCAAAGCTGAAGATTAACCCTTTCCAATATCAAAGCAATCCATTATGGGAAACGTTAAAAACAGAGTTCAGAATCATGGTAAATTCAAACTGAATGCCAAATGTCTGTAAGGTAGGAGGCATGTGAATAAGCAAACTAAGGCAGAGAAAGAAACCCTGACTAGGATGAGAGACTGGGTTGGAATCCTGCTTTCCTCCCACTGACTTCCCTAGGCCTATTTGCCCCTTGGTTGACCAGATGTCATTCAAGTTTCAATGTACTCAGCCCTTCTTCCCATTGTTTTGCTTTAAAATTCGAACAATTTAGTTAATGCTTCTGGTGTTTTAAGTGTATTTATGCAAAATCGTATTTGGATCTTATATAATCTGCTCAGAAGATAGAGTTAGTGAGACACAAATCATTATGGGTATTTTCAATGTAAAATATTAAATACTAAAAAATGGAACCAATAAAGAGAAAGCCTAATAAATAGGGTTTTCAATCCCATATTAATTGCCATCCTTCTTTTAAATGGGGTGAGGAGAGAGTTATCCTGAGTGGAAACCTGTTAAATACGTAAGTCCACATCATTTTCACTTAATGAAAGTGATGTGGACTTACGTATTTAACACCTTGATATCTCCTTTCCGACAATGGTGGGAGCCAGAGTCTGTGGAAGAAAGAGAATTGCGATGTGGGGAGGTTCAGCAGGGCCCTGCCAAGGTTACCCTCCTCTCTGAGGGGCAATAGGCACAGGGGAGTGAACGGGTACTGGTGCTAGTGCCCTGGGCTCCAGCTCCTCCTCCCAACACTGTCTCCCAGTGCTGACTGGGGCTCTCAAGTGTCCAGTGGGGAAGCCTGGGCAGCTGCTGGCCCTGGGTCAGCTTCAGTCTTGAGTTGTCTTTCTTCCCTGTATCTCTAGGCCCAGCCTCCTTCAGGGACTTCCTCATAGTACCTTGAGCACCTGTTACCTGAATACCACCACCTACAGTTGGCTTTCTGGGGTGCTCCAGGTTCCAGTTGGCCATGGACGAGGGAGAAAGCCTGATTGGGTGGCAAGCACACCTCACCCTATGGGACCCACATGGTCTGCCCCACTATGCCCTCCTACCCACAGGGTGCTCTGTGGTATCTCGTCCAGCATATGGCCATGGCACAGACCCTCGCTCCCTCCGTTTGTCAGGAGCAAGCAGCACTGCCGGGACATTTCCCATAAGAATCTGCAGAAAGGTAGTGGAAAGAAGGAAATTCCATATCAGTGTGTCTGGGGATTGCTGGAACGACTGAAATTAAGCCAGTTTCTTAAATGCTGGTTTGCCAATCTCTGCAGATAGGCCTGTGTTTCCTGTGAATATCCAAAAGGACTATAGGAATTGCCATAGTGCCAAACTAATTTTACCAAGGAACCCTTCTAGGAGATACAGCTCTTGGGAATTGTGTAAAAGGTTGGGCAGTTATAACTCTTCAAAGAGAAAGGGAACCTTGGTCTAGGCAACCCTCCTCAGTGGGTCTCAGCCACTGACCCAACCTCCCTGTGTTTCCAGCCTACCCCTGGGACCGTTCCAGTCTGAAATCCATGCCTCTGGACTTGCGGCAGTTTGAAAAACTGGACACCTATGCCTCACAGGTAGGAGAGCTGGCCCCTCTGGCCAAAGGTCCCCAGCATTGGCTTGGAGTTCCCCAATCAGGCTCCTCCTGAATATATCCTGTCACCTGGTTAGATGGCCCAAGAGTACATTTTCACAGCCTGTCAATGGGGAAGAGATGGCCCAAGGGCCCTACCTAGGACCAAAGGCCATTGCATCCTCAACCCTACTTACCATCCTGATGCTTGCACCCCAGGTGGTACAGAGCTGGCCCATTGGCAGGCCCCTCTGGCCAGCCCTGCTCTGCCCGTGCCCTGCCCATTTGGGTATCACTGCTGCTGAGCTCTGCGAGCAGCCCATGGAGGAAAGGACAGAGAGGATGGGGGAGGGCCACGGATGCAGATGGTAAGAGCCACGGTGACCACAGCAGTGCTCAGCCCTGGAGTGCACGAGCTGCCCCAGCCTCACACCTCCAGGTCTGCACACTTCTGGAGCTGGGATGAAGGATAGAACAGAAGGTAAAAGAAGACCCTCAGGAGGCTGGCAGAGAAGGGGAGGCCAGCTGTGGCAGGACTGGGAAGAGGATTCAAGGACATTTTG
Source organism: Glaucomys volans (assembly GCA_020662805.1). Taxonomy (NCBI): domain Eukaryota; kingdom Metazoa; phylum Chordata; class Mammalia; order Rodentia; family Sciuridae; genus Glaucomys; species Glaucomys volans. Next base: position 744,696 of record JAJEJO010003472.1, on the reverse strand, counting down.
AGGTAGAAGAGCAGGAGGACATAAGGCAGCGAGGAAAGGAAAGAAGGAGTGGGGACCCAGAGGAGGAAGGGCACTGACTGAGGAAGCAATGCTGTTGGGGAGTGTGTGAGAGTTACAAACCATCACGCATATGGAGCCAAACTGAAAGGGAACAAAGGTCCTTTAATGATCAGGCCAGGCCAGCGGTGGCTGGGAGCAGGCTGACGCCTCAGAGAACTCCCAGCACCTGAATTTTGGAGGCACAGAATTTATAAAGTCAAAACCACAAAAACCACAGGAACAATTGAGGCACACGGGGATCAGAAAGACCCTGTTGAGACAGATATTTTGATTTCATGAGGGAATCGTTTTGGTTATACATTTCAGAGTCTTTTGTCATATAGCAGAACCACAGTCAGGAACACAGGAAGGTCCTACTGAACTGTCCACGTAGATACAGCTTCAGGAGGCTGAAAGGAAAATATTAGAAGCAAGCATGCAGTGGACTCAGGTCAGAACAAAATGGCGTTACTTTGGTTCTCTTCTATTTCAATGTCCCTGCCAAGCAGGAGACCTGGAGGGGCAGGGCCTCACCAGTAGACAAGTGCTTCCTGGCCTCATGGGAGGCCTCGGCCAGGCTTACTGCCCCCAGTGGGGGAGGGGAGGGGAGCAGAGTCTGAGGAGGGCCAGGCACTTGGCAATGGCAGCCAGAAGGGATGGGACAGGCTACTGGTGGGGCTCAGAGCACAGTGCCCAGAGCCCACCTGAGGCCGCAGAAGAGCGTGTGGCCAGAGGAAGCCAGGAGGAGGGCTGAAGTCTGGGTTCAGTCAGGACTGCAGGCCGCAGTGTGGGCCTGTGGTGTGCCCGGTGCACTGTTGTAGGCCCTGGGAGAAGGACGACAAAATCCACGGAGTTAGGGCTGAACACGAAGAAAATAAAGCAGAAGTTGGCTGGGAAGAGGGGGAGAATGGGATCCAAAGTTCTCCCCGAGGTCAAAGCACCAGCGTGGTGGGGGTGACCAGAGGGTGGGGTCCAGGAGGTCCCCAGTGAGTGATGGAACAGCTCCGGGTGAAAGCAAGTCAGGGAGTCCCCTCCAGGCAAGAGCTGGGTGAGGCTGGGCACCTACACAGTTAGGCCGCAGGCAGGAGCTGCTCTTCCCTCTCTCAAAAGTTGAACAGGGTCAGGGCTGCTTTTCCCAAACCTGTTTCCTTTGTAGGCCTCTGAAAAATAAGATTGTTTGTTCTTTTATCATAATAATTATTATTATTTTAATGATAACAATATTTTAATGATGAAATATATGTAACATAAAATTTGCCATTTTATTAATTTGGGGGGAGGATTACCAGGGATTGAACCCAAGGGCACTTAACCACTGAGCCACATGGTCTTTTTTAAATTTTCTTATTAAGAGACAAGGTCTTGCAGAGTTACTTAGGGCCTCACTAAGTTGCTGAGACTGACCTCAAACTTGGGATCCTCTTGCCTCAGCCTCCCAGGTGTGTGCCACTGTGCCTGGCTTCATTTTATTCATTTTTAAACATAAAATTCACTACCATGAATTCCATTCCATGTTGTGCAACCATCACCACCATCTATCTCCAAAACCTTTTCATCATTCCAAGCAGAAACTCTGTGTTCATTAAGCAACACGACGTTCCACTTCACGCCCTCCCAGCCCCTGGTGACCTCTGCTTACATCTGTGAATTTGCTGCTGCTGGCTATTTCATTTAAGAGAAATCATATAATATTTGTCCTTCTGTGTCTGTCTTATTTCCCTTGGCACCATGTGGTAGTAGGTATAGAGTTTAATTCCTTCTTTTGATGGTTGCATAATATTCCATTGCATGCCCATGCCACATCTTATGTATCCATTTATCTATGGATGGATGTTTCTATTATTTCCATCTTTTGATTTTCATGAATTAGTGCTGTAGTGAACACTGGTGGGTGAGTATCTGAGTCCCTGTCTTCGGTTTTGGGGATCTGTGTCTTGGAGTGGAATTAATGGATCCTCTGTTCATTCTCTGCTTAATTTTCTGGCCCATCACCACGGTGTTGTCTATAGCAACTGCACTATTTGACATTCTCACCAGCAAAGTGTGAGGGTTCCAATTCTTCTGCAATCTTGCCAACCCTTATTATTTTCAGGGCATACTAGGGATTGAACCCAGAGATTCTCTAACACTGAGCTCTATCCTCTGCCCTTCTCGCTAAGTTGACCAGGCTGGCCTCCAACTGTGATCCTCCTGCCTCAACCTCCCAAGTAGCACGCATGGAATTACATGTGTGCACCACCTTGCCTAAATAATAATAATATCCTCTAGTGTTCACAAAATTTTAGTTCTAATGAGCTCCAATTTATCTATTTCTTCTTCTGTTTCTTGGGTCTTTGGTGTCATATCAAGGACTCTGGCAGTGTTTTCTCCTAAGAGTTTTCTGGATTAAACTCTTATACTTGGGTCATTGATCCATCTTGAGTTGAATTTTTGTACATAGTATCAGGCAGAGTTCAACTGCATTCTCTTGCATGTGGAAATCCAGTTGTTCCCACACCATTTGTTAAAGAGACTACTCTTCCACCTATTCAATGGACTTGGCACCCTTGTCAAAAATCAGTTGGCCGTGGATGTTTGGGTTTACTTGTGGGTTCTCAGTTCTATTCCACAGGTTTGTACTATTCTTATGGCAGCACCAAACTGCTTTGCTTAGCTTTATAGTAAGTGGTGACATTGGGAACAGCAAGTCCATCCATCTTGCGTTCCTTTTTTCACAATTGTCTTTGGCTACTTGGAGTCCCCTATAACTCCATGTCAACTTGAGGATTGACTTGTCCATTTTAGCCAAAAGAACCATTGGAATTTTGATAAGATTTAGGTTGAGGTCATAGATGGTTTTCAGAAGTATTAATCATGACTAAAAGCTGCTACAGCCTCCCAGATGCCCACCTGTCTGGCCCCAAGATCTTTAGAGAAAAGCCATGGCGGCTCTGGGGCTGGTGATTCTGCTGATTGGCACCCCTGCCCTGCCCAGCACCCCCACTTCCATGCAAGGTACTCTCAACCAGCTTTTGTCCCTCTGCATCTCAGCCCCAGCTTCCCCAGCAGCACTGGCTGCAGGTGGCAGGTGCTGGCCTCCCCTGCCCTCCTCCAGGCCCTGACACAGCACTGGTTTCCTGCTCCCCAGGTGACAGTCAAGAGTGGCCTGGATGAGCTGGTGAGCGACCTGCTCCAGGAGGCCCACAGCGATCTGGAAAGAGTCCGTGCCATCTGGATCTGGATCTGCCACCACATAGGTAGGCTCACATGTGGCATCCTGGCTCTAGAACCCTTGAAGCCCCTCTCTGTAGCCCGTTCCCATCCAATCACCAGTATGTGCAGAGCGAGCTGGAGGTAGGGGAGAAGGGCTCTCCGTGGCTGAGTTAAGTAGCCAAAGACTAACCAAGGGGGTTCCTCACCCAGCAGCAGCCTTCCCTCGGTCCTGGCTTCCTAGTGATCCTGCTCCACAGTGATAAGAACCAGGACAGGAAGTGATCTCCAAGTAGGGTGAGCAGTGGTTGAGGAGAGTCACAGCTACTTGAAGTCATTGCAACCCAGAGGTTTCATAGAGAACCTGTGCCAGGAAGGGCAGGCTCTCCTCTCCCTGCTCCCTGCTTCCACAGTGATGCCTCAGTCACTGGTCTCAGTCCAGTCCCCAAGAGTCTCAGAGCCATCTCAGGGGACCTGGTCCTGTGCCACTGCCCACGGTTCTCCACAGGACAGCCTGGGAATCACCAGGGCAACCCAAGTCACAGAGGGGGCTGCCAAGGGAATGTCGCCCCTTGCTGAGTCCTGCAAGCACAAGGAAGTGGGTGGAGGGGCGGGATCAGAGTGGATTCCTAGTCCTTTGACAGGAGGAGCTGCAGCAGAAATAGACCCTTTATTTATTTCTCCCCAATCCACATGTACACCGCCCTCATCAGAGGCCTGAGAGCCAGGTGCCTCTCTGCCTTGGTCTCGTTTATACTCTCACCACCTGCACAAAAGGTGCCATTTGCCAGGCCTGGCTAGCTCTGGGTTCCTGGTTCCCTTCAACCTACTGGCCCCCTCCCCACACTGGCCTGTGATGCCCAGAGCAGAGCTGGGATGGGGGCTCTGCAGCTGGAGGTGAGGCCTCCTCTCAGCCCTGTGCCAGTCTGAGCCCTGGTTCCTCACTGCCTCCTCCTCTGCCCTCCAGAGTACGACATCGAGGCTGCCCAGGAAAAGGACCGCCAGGCCTTCAAGCCCACTGACATTCTGCGGACCCAGAAGACCAACTGTGATGGCTATGCCGGCCTGTTTGAAAGAATGTGCAGGTATGACAGGTGGCCAGCAAGGGGCAGGAGTCTCAGGCTGACCACTCGACCCCATCCCTCTCCTTCTTCCAAAGAGCTGTGTGCCTTGGCCCACATGCCAGGCCTGAAACCTGAGTTTGCAAACTCTGCTCTGGAATCCGAGTGAGTCCTGAAAAGGTCAATTTCTCCCTTTTTAACACCAACATAATTGACTTTGTACCATCTGCCGGGCTTCCTGATGCATTAACATAATGGCAAATGAATGCTCAGAGATAATTTGGTTATAAAAGGCCCTTTTTCTGCCTTCTCCCACTCCATGCAGCTGAAGGTTAAAAGAATGGCAGGCCTGGGAGCAAAAGGACAGTGACTGCTGGCACCCAGGGGACTATGAAAGGCTGTCCTTTGGGCTGGCATCAGGGCCTCACTTGGGAGAAACAAAAGTTCTACCTGAAAAGATCTGTCAGTTGGAAAGCTGAATAACCAGGAGGCAGCTACTCTGGGAGTCTTTAGGGCTCTGGGAGTGAGCATCTGACCAGGTTACTAGCCTCAATGGGAGAATGGGCCATTGCTGGATCCCAGTGACCTCAAGACTGACCGAGGCTCAGAGAACACTACCAACTCCCACAACTTCCTGTGTCCCCTCTCGGAGGTTTGCTGGGAAACAGCCAGCAAGCCCTGGGACCTCCAAAGAGCCCCGTCCCCAGGAAATGAATGCCTGACCCTGTGTCTCCACAGGCCTCAGAGTAGACCTGCTCACACACCCAGGTAGCAGTCACTGGAACTGCAGGTGGAGATTCACCACCCCAAATAGCAGCGAACAGTCCGCAGGCAGGCGGCTGCGTCGCCCCACTGTTGCTCAGACAGCTGCAGGGTGCCCTTGCATGACATGCAACCTATTCCCCAGCTGTTCTGCCTCCCGGCCCTGACACTGCCCAGAACAGACATGCACCTGGCCTTCGAGTTGCTCTAAGCCCCTTACCAGCTCCCTGCACCTCCCTTCCTCACTTCTAAGACCCGCCTCTGACACATCAGGGTAGAGTAGGGTGCAAAGAGGAACCCTAGCCACCCCTGTTCACCTGTCCAGCGTAGCCTTCTCCACTCCTCCATGTTCCCACTGCTACCTCCAGACCCTTACTCACAGGCCTCTCCAGGAAACTGGATCCTCACCTGCCTCCCTACCCAGGCTCCCCTGGGCCAGGGTTCCCAAATTCCACTACCGCGTGTAGGATTCTGAGATGGTGCCCAGCATCTTTCACGCCATGATCATTTTCATTCAGTGTGAATTTGACTCACACTGTCCTACAAAGTCCTCCAAAATCTGACCTCATCCATATCTCCAGCCCTGAACCCTTTGACATCACACTGTTCCCTGTTCCTTTCGTTCCTTTCAGGTCTCACCCTGGGACCACAGCACCCTCCCCTCTCTTGATGTCCTCAGTCTTCCCGGTACAGCAGCTCGGGCGGTACTTTATGCTTTCATTTAATAACTTTTTCCATTTTAAAAAATTGTTCATTTTACAAGATCTATAAAGTGCACAAAGCGAAAAGGAAAAAAATTAAGTGGCTCTGAATCCCAGCACTTAGAGAGAACACTGCTGGCAGCTGGGCACATTCCTTCCCAGGCTCCGTTCTGTGAGCCTGGGCATGGCTAAGCTCATTTCTCCTTTATAACTCTAAAGATCCACGTGATTTTGTGGATCTTTAGTCACCACTCTATAAAGATCCACGTGATTTTGTGGATCTTTAGTCACCTCTCTTCCTGCCTCCCCTATGAACACCCATTGCAGAATCCGACACACAGTAGACCCTCAATAGGTTTTTAGAGAATGATAGGAAATGACGGGCAATTCCTAGCACCCTTGTGTATTCTCTTTTAAACAAGAAAATAACCCGCAGTCTGTTTCCAGTCTCGCTGTGCCTGGCGTCTTTCACAATATGGTCATTTTCATCTGATTTGCAAATTTGAAAACACCGGATTTTTTTTTTAAAGTTGTAAGAGAAATGCTTCTTTATCCAGAATATGCTTTCTAGTGTGCTGTAGGAGTCCCAGATTCAAAGCCCAAAAGACCTGAGTTCCAGTCCCCTTTTGACCACCTATTTGTTTTGTTCCTTTGGGTAAAGCACTGGACCTGTCAGGGCCTCAGTTTTCCCATCTGTTCTTTGGGAGCCATATTGCCTACCTGGCAGGACTGTAGGACTGAGTGAGGACTGTGGTTTGCTCACCTGATTTTGGAGGTGCTGTTTTTAAACAATTCCTGTCTTTCTTAAGTATTGGTTTATTTTTCTGTAGAACTTTCCTACAGACTGTGCTGGCCCACATAGACTCAGAAAATTGACACTTGCCTTGAGTGAAACTGTCACCTTCTAGCCCTGTCCAGATGCTTAGCAGTGGCCATATTCTGGCCCACAGCCTATCATTAAAATACATCCCAACACTTTGCATCACTTAAAGTTAGTTTCAACCTGGCAGTTAGCATGCACAAAATTCCTCACCCTGCCTAGGATGTGCAGCAACAGCTCACAGATTCCCCAAATTATTTCAACTGTCGCTTTAAAGGTCAATAATTCAGCCATGCCTCACTTTCTCAATCCCCTTTACCTCTAAAATAACTGCCAAAGGCTTGGTAACTTCATCAGCCAATTCCTTAACAACTGAAGACATGCAATCCACACTTGCTGATTTATCCCTCGTTGGTTGACAGGGTGGCCTCTTAGCAAGAGTTCTACCCTCATCACCATCATCACTTCTTACCAGTGCATTCTGCCTCCTTGTCGTGGCCTCATTAAAGGCTGATTTAATAAAGTAATTTGGTGGGGAATTCAGAGATTTTCATAGCATCATTCATTTCCTCATTGTCTTTTTCAAGCTATGGATGGAGGGTTTATTGGTTGGGTTTTTTGTTTTGGGTAGTGCTATTGCTTATAATTGCAGGTCCAGCTTCTTTCTGGTTCACTGTCAAGTGATAATCTCTTCCCTTTCACCTTGACTGCCCCCAGCCTGAATTGATTCTACCTAATTTCTTTGCAGAGGCCAAGGTTAATTCCCCAGGCTCCTGCCACTGAGTCAGCCTTTAGTAAATTCTCCTCCCCTGTTATTATGGCTCCAGCAAAACCAGCTATAGCAGATTTCTAGAGTTTTGGGATAACTAGGAGTTTATTGCTAGTCTGAGGCTTTGAGACTGAATGGCTGGTCATCACCAATCAAATGTCAGTTGGCTTTCCATCCGTCCTCCAGCTGTCACAGAGAGCAAGGGGAGAGGCATGCACACTCAGATGGCTGCTTCTGGTCAGCATGATGTCCCCAAGGTCCTAAAGCACCACTTGGATCCGAATGCTCCCAAAGACAGGAAGTAGCCATCTAAGTCTCCTGGGAGGTGCAAATTCCCCAGGAGATGGATAAATTTAAGATTTATTGTAAATCTCACTTTGTCATAAAAGCCCCCTGGAAGGGACATCTAAACTCCCTCTACCCTTTTGATGTAAAGGTGAATTACATCTCTGTAACAAACCAGCTTTAATTTTACTCTACATGCCACCCACAAGTTCACAGGTGGAGACAAAAGCTCAAAGCCTCGTGCAACAGAAAAGCTCCTGATCTATGCCTCAGGACAACTGCATCCCAGTTTCACTTCAGCCACTAGCTCTCTCTGTGTCCCCAGGCAAGGCAGCCTCCCTCTCTTAACAACTGACTCCTCACCTGTTGGAGAGGAGGCCTTGGAGGTGATATCTTAGGGGGATTTACTTGCCTTTGAGTGAGACCATCGTGATTGGAAGTCATTGACCTAGCCTTGAGGGTGGCATAAGAAAAGGGGAGAGAGGAGACATAGCTGAGACATAGTGGATCTGTTGATTTTGCAAAGAGATCAAGTACGTCCACTGTGAAAGGCAAGCCAGGGCCGTTTGTCCTGCTGAGTACAGACACCACACTAGTTTCAACAAGATGGCAAATGAAAAGCATATTACATTGCCTCACCTACAGTGGTGGTTCCTCCATCCCTCCCTTTTTTCCCCATTGGCTCAGACATCCTGGCAAAGATGATCAAGTTGGCAGATTCGGTCAGAGCCCAGTGTGTGCAGGGTGCCCCTGCCCACCCACCTTCAGCCATGCTATTCCCAGAGCCTGGCAGTGTCCCTGCTCTAATGGTGTCACACGATGCCTATGGCAAGTCCTGGACCATCTCAGTATAAAATGACAGCCCCCTCCATCTGCTCAGTTAACACCTGAGGATACACCACACTAAACTGGGAAACGCCCACCTTTTTAAAATAAGGTTAATGCACTCTTAGACCCGCCATGTCCTTAGGGATTACCAGTGGTCGACCACCTAATGGCACTGCCTTCTGTTGGCCTGCACCTCTGTTCACTCCATCTCTATCAGGCCATATGGAGTGGCCACCTAGTTCTTTGCAGCCTCAGGGACCCATGCTCTCATAGCTCCTCTGCTTGGGTCCCTTCGCCCTGGCACTTGCTGGGGACCAGACTGCAGCTTTCTCCAGGCCCTCTGGAAGTCTGCTGGGACAACCTGCCTGTGTGTTTCCTTTGTGGCTTGTGATAGCATCAGCCTCGCGCTATGCAGCCTGCATGGGGGCTGGCAAGACTGTCAAAAGTAAAAGCCAAGATTCTGCAGCCTACGGTGGTTAAATAGATGTCCTTGGGCGATACTGGGAGCTCTAGCCGGGCTGGTTGAGCTCTGCAGCAGGTGAAGACGTTTCTCAACCTGGGTCCATCCTTCCATGTTCTCCCAGCTCCTACTGCAGTGAACGCCCCCCTTGTGAATTCCCTGGGGGTCTGCTCAGACACTGGCATTTTAGTGACAGTTCACAGATCTACCCTCCTCCCTCCATGAACACCTCATGGGCACCCACTGAACCTCATTGGGGGAATTTTTTATTATGTTATTATGTTGTGCTTTGTCATCTCATGCCATTCTGTGCCATGTTGTGTGATCCCCTGATGCCTGCTTCAGTGCTTCAGTGCTTGGTACACAGTGTACACAGTTAGTGATTTTTTTTTTCAATTTTTTTTTTTTTTTGTATCTGGGGGCTGAACTGAGGAGCACTCAGCCACTGAGCCACATCCCCAGCCCTATTTTGTGTTTTTAGAGACAGGGTCTCACTGAGTTGCTTAGGGCCTCACCAAGTTGCTGAGGCTGGCTTTGAACTCGTGATCCTCCTGCCTCAGCCTCCAAAGTCGCTGGGATTATAGGCATACGCCACCACGCCTGGCTCAATTATTTTTTATTTTGAGACAGGGTCTTGCTAAGTTGCCCAGGCTGGCCTTGAACTTGCAATCCTCCTGCCTCAGTTCCTCCAATAGCTAGGCTTCCAGTAGTAGGTGTGCACCCACCACCTGTGGCTAGAAAGGGTCATGGGTCATTCTGACTAGTAACGGGAGGTTAGACACAAAGCTCTTACTAGTTCTGCAATCATTATTTTATACATATACATTACTTTCTTTTGCATGAAAAATATAGATTATTAGCAAAGCTTTACATTGTAATGTCCTCTGTCTGCTTCATCTTGCACGTGGCTGCCAGGTAATAAAATATGCTCATGTCATAGTCGAGCAACGCATAGCTTACAGCTGAGTTCTCTTTTTTCGTTTTTCTGCCGCAGGTATTCCCCACGGCCCACCCAGATTCTCCCTGGGCTGTCAGAGGAGAATCACCCACTGCAGATCATTTAATGCCAACCTTCTTTTCTGCCCATCATGAGTCTGGCAAGGTCACTCTGGAGGCAACCATGAGTAGAACCCTGATTTCCTGGCTAGGCCCAGTGACCAGCCGCCTCCAGCTTGGAGCAGTCCAGGTGGACGACCCTGCCACTCACTTTCTCTTCCAGCTCTTTCCCTGGTCGGGGAGACTCTCACTTCTGCTCCCCAAGATCTTCCCTCCACTTCACCCACATCTCCAGCTTGCCCCAACACCTGGAGATTATGTGAATCCTAAATGCTCCTCCTCCTTCCCTGTCCCCAGGTGCCTCTGAGCAGAGGAAGCATCAGCAGGTAGTATGTCCGAGGCCCAGAGTTGCACTGATCAGTTCACCTTAATGCAAAATGAGCAATTCACCAAGCCCCAAGGTTCCCAGGGCTCCCCTTATCCCTCCACAACATGCTAGAAATTCCTAAGCACAGATGTTCTGTTTAACAGTGGGAAATAATTTACTGAAGAATATAATTTTAAATAGTATTTATGGATTTTTCCCAGTTCTAAAAGTAACTCATAATTGTGATTTCATATTTAAAAAATATACAGAAATTTTTTAAAGTAAATTAAAATCACCCATAATCCCATTCTCAGGAGATCTGGTGACCTTTGCCTGGACCTCTCTCTCCCTCTCTCCTCCTCTCTCATTCCCCTGCCCCCTGTTAGCCAAATATGCACATATTTACCTACACACAGACACTGCACACTGGTGGTAGAGTTTTATCATTATGTCAGAAGTACTAACCTACCTCCCTAAATATTTTTTACAGCCTTCTTTTTCTTCTCACCCAACCTCTGAGTGGATGGGGTCCTATGTTCTATAGAAGGCCCTGCACCCCATGCATGTCTCCATCCCACCCCTCTGGCTTTGCTTGCAACCCTCCCCTCTCTATGGACGTTTTTCCCTAAGACAACGAGCTGTCAGGTCTCCCTGTCCCGAGCCCAGCATCCCCTCCAGCACAGTTCACCATCCTCTACTCTGTGCTGCAGAGAAATGAGGTCACTGGCCCCCAAGTGTGGGTGCTGCTCTTTTTCCTCTTCCATGTCCTCCTTGGCCTGCAGCCTCCCAGAGCCTCCTGTCTCTGGGCAGCCCGTCTGCTCTGGGAATCCTTTTTTGGCTTTTTCCAGCAGAAAATCCTGCCATCAGGGTCTGCTGGTGGGTGCCCACAAGAGCTCCCAAAATCCTTCCCACAGGGTCCAACTGGTATGTGTGCTTGGGGGTCTCTGGAGAGTTAAGGAGGCCGCGACCTCCTTTCATGAAACTGTGGGTGGAGGACAGAGGCAGCCAAACTTCCAGGCCCCTAAGGAACCTCAACGTGAGTGGCCTAGACTCTGCAGTTGGAGGAGAGTTAAAGCTGATGTGGTACCATATAATCATTTTATGCACACAAGGTAACGTGGAGGGCAGGGAAAATAAAATCTGTTCACCTTCAGGACACCACATTTTACCTCTGTGACTCTCAACAAATGATGTGTAGATAGAGATAATTTGGGGGTACTGGGGATTGAACTCAGGGTCCTTTATCACTGAGCTATATCCTCAGTCCCTTTGTATTTTTGAGACAGGTTCTCACTAAACTGCTGAGGGTGTCACTATGTTGTTGAGGCTGGCCTCAAACTTGCCTTGAGTCCTCCTGACTCAACCTCTCCATCAGTAATTTTTAATATTACTAATATTCTACTAACTTTTGATTAAATGTTTGTTTCCATAGGAAAAATTCTCCTTGTCCTTATAGTAAACGCATGACCATTTCACCCCACTACCCTGAGAGACCCCATGGCCCTTTGGTTTAGAGCAACTGAAGCTGCAGAGCTGGTCCATGGCAGGACCTGGCGGGGCCCCAGAGGGGGCCTGAAACAGGCACGGCTGAAGCCCTGAGCTACAGACTCCGTTCTCCTGAGAGGTGTGCAGGAGCATCACTGTATGGAGGGCTGGGTAGCTTCTAGAAGCAAAGGGCAGTCTGCACATTCATGAATTCATAGATTTGAGCATTTATTACAATTTTCTACAAGTGCAAGAAAATTATTTGGGGAAGGAGTGGCTTTTTCTAATTCACACAAAGGCCTCAGAAGGACTAGCATGGAGTGCCCCTTGGGTCAGACTGGCCATGGAATTATCCACACAGTCCATCCCTTGGCAGCCATGTGGGAGGCAGGCTGCTGGGAAGAAAGGCCAGCTGGCCATGGCGGGATGGTCAGAGGTCTTGCTTTGAAGTGGTGTTCATAGCCCAGGCCTGGACCTCGAGAGTTTCAGCTCCAAATGCCTGGTTTTCTGTGGTCTCTAGAGGTGATCAACACCCCTTCCCCACTGTCCAGGCTTCTGGAAAGTGGTGCCATCTAGGCTGTGAGCAGTGTGGGAATGCATGGCCAAAAAGACCCCAAAGCTCAGGCTCAGCAGGTCCACTCCTCCCAAGACAGCTAAGGGGGACTCCAACATGGCAGCCCACAGTCAGTCTGTGAATGATCTTTATGTACCATGATGCTCACGGAAGACTGACCTTTCCATCAGACCTGAGGGGACTCAACATCCTGAAGCAGCTGGCCAGTGCTCCCTAGGCCAGCATGCAGAGATCTCCTTGCCTGCAGACATATTTGGAAGGCCATAGGGGTCAGCTTTCTCCTGCCTTCATGACCAGCCCCTCCCAAGGACCCCGGTTCCTCCAGCCTCTGTTCACCCCCTTACAAGGACGTGGTCATTTCCCTGGTTCTGTTCTTGAGACCATCTTTACTTTTGGCCTCCTTTTTTTCCTGCTGAAGAGCTAGTAGCAGATCGTATCAAGCAGGCTCTGGGGAGACATTTCGGAAGCGATTTGAACGGTCCCAGGGGAGGAGCAGACAGCAGGGACTGCAGCCTCTCTGCACCGGCAGGATCAGCCAGCCCTGTGTCCTTGTGTCCCCTTCCCCCAAGATAAAAGCACTCAAGGCTGCATGTTTGTGAATGTGTGAGAGGCAGGAAAAAGGAGGGACGGGAAGGACCTGCAGCCTGGGGCCATGGACAGTCGGACTTGGGAGCCAGCCCCAGCAGGAGACCCTCTCAGACTCCCATCCCGCCCCCAGGATCGCTGGCGTGCAGTGTGTCACCGTGCCCGGATACTCCAAGGGCTTTGGCTACCAGACAGGGCAGAGTTTCTCTGGAGAGTTTGATCACGCCTGGAATGCTGTGTACCTGGAGGGGAGATGGCACCTGCTGGACAGCACGTGGGGCAGCGGCCTGGTGGACACGGCCACCTCCAAGTTCACCTTCCTGTGAGTACACATCTTAGTCCTGCTGGGTATCTGGTTGGTGGGCTGGGAAGGCATGAGTTTGAGGGAGGCAGCAGGTGGATTGGTGGGAAGGAAAGAGGCTGGTGGCCTCACCTTGCTGCTGGCTATACCAGGAGCCAGCTCTAGGCCACTTGTGAGGGCCCAGACCTTTCTGTGACCTCACCCTCCACAGACAAGTCCCTCCTCTGGCTCCCTCCACCTAAACCCCAAGGGCCTCCACGTCTGCCACCAGCATGGGTCCAGAAGGGCAGGGCTGAGAGGCCTCCTTAGCTGTCAGCAGTTCCGCTTCAGACCCAGCCTGAAGCACCAGGCCCAGATGCCAGGATGCCAGGATGTTCTCCTGCTGCCTCCTCAGACACCAGGCTCCTCCCTGGACTGAGGAAGGGCTATGGTGTGGCAAGGAGTCCTGTGGGTGCTCCAGACCCACCATGGGCCACAGGAAGGCAGGTGGCAGGGTTTCAGACGGGACTGTTTTTATCCTGAAGGCCTCTGGTCAACCCTGGCTTTACCCTAAGGCCACACTCAACATCCTGAAGGGTCCTGATGTCCATCCGCAGTTCAGATTCCTCTTTGTTTTTTTTTTTTGTTTGTTTGTTTTTTGGTACCAGGGATTGAACCCATGGGTGCTTAGCCACTGAGCCACATCCATAGCCCTTTTTATTTTTTTATTTTGAGGTAGGATGTCGCTAAGTTGCTGAGGTTGGCTTTGAACTCACAATCCTCCTACCTCAGCCTCCCAAGACATTGGGATTACATCATGGGTGTACACACACCACCATGCCAGGCTCATAATCCTTTTTATTCAGAAAAATGAGAATGTTCTCTCTCATTTTTGCAGCTCCAGTCCTGACCCTCTCACACTCTGACAAACCACAAGCCACATGCCCACAGTGTCCTACACATAGGGCTCATGTGCTCGCAGACTCCCAGTCCCCTCTGATACTCTGAACACGGGTCCCCTGAGGTGGAGTGAAGCCTCCCCCATCTCAGGATGAGCCTCCCCATTCTTCTCTCAGTGCCCATCACTGGCCTCCAGTCCTCTAACTGGCCCCAGGGAGCCATAGAAGTTCCCACTGCAGTCACACAAGCACCGATGGGGGTACCTGGAGGTGGGACATTCAAGCACCTTTCCTCTCCCCCACCCCCACGCCTCTACTGCCAACACCTGGTCCACAGGTTACATTATACTCTTCAGACTTCTTTTTGACATTGAGAGGGGAGCCATCTCTCCCCCTGGACACCTTAGGCCACTCATAGCAGGCCACGATTTCAAGCGGGGCCTTCTCTTAGGAGGTGCCTGGGACTCTGCCTTGGCTCCAATGTCCAGAAGCAGCCACTGAGGAGTCTCCAGTGGCCAGGTCAGAACAAAGATGGCACCTCTTCCCATTCAGGGTGCCAGCAGGGTCCCTCCTGTGGGTGTGTCAATCAAAAGAAGCCTGAAAAGTTCTCCCCAAATTCCCCGCTTACCTACGGAGCTGGTGGGAGTGGTTGATCCACTGCCCCCACCTGGCTCCTGACCACCTCTTCCTCCTCCAGCTACAATGAGTTCTACTTCCTCACCCACCCCGCACTCTTCATCGAGGACCACTTCCCAGACAACAAGAACTGGCAACTGCTAAAACCTCCGCAGTCTCTGAGGCAGTTTGAGAACAATATGTATCACAAGAGCGAATTCTACAACAAGGGGATGCTGAGCGCCCACCCAGACACTTCCATGATCAGAACAGGTAACAGGGCAGGCGGCCTGGCTGGGGCCCCAGCAGCAGGGACAGAGTCCAGCAGGGAGCCCTGCAGGGCCGTAGCCACAGCCCATATGTGCATGTGGGTGTGTGGGCACCAGACAGATGAAGCTATCAGGGCAAGATATGCCCATAGGTCACATTGGCAGGGACAGAAGCCCATTCACACTTGCATGCGAAAGGGATGTGCCAGAAAACCAAGGGTTTCCCAGCACCTGAGGGTGGGATGCACAGACTGACCTGTCACAGGAGCCAGGCCTGGAGGGGCCCACTGGGTGAGTCTGTCTCAGCTCACCTGCCAGAGGACAGGACTGACTTGGCCCATTTACACCCATCTACTCTGGAGCCCAACAGAAGCTGATCAGCCTGCTGTGTTCTCCTGGGCTCCAGGAGAGTATCTGGGCCCCACAGAACTGGTGTCGGTGGGTCAGTGCTGGATCCAGTGAGATCAGGGGCAAGGGCTCTCTGGGGACAGGTGGAGGCAGTTCCCACCAGGACAGAGGGCAGGGCAGGTTGCCGTGGGATGGTGGCCAGTGTGCTGGCTGTGGGAGATAGAGGACAGGTCAGATGGGCATGTTGCAGGCAGGGGGAGCCCAGGAAAGGAGGGGGTGCAGCAAGGCCCCCAACCTCCACACTCAAGCCCTGCGTGCTCCACAGAGCTCAGGCTGGCCTGCTCATAAGTCCCTCCCTTGGGAAGCAGGATCCAGCCTTGTCCAGTCAGCTTCCCTGGGCAGGGAGTGGTGCACTGAGCTATCTCCAGGGCTGGCCAGGGCTGGCCAGGGCTGACATTTGCCCCCTCCAGCCCAGAGGGGCCATGGCAGCTGGTCATGTTTTCACATTCTACAGGGCATGAAGGGCTAAACCTGAGGGGCCAGAACTGTGGTCATAGGCCTTGAAAGACTTTCTCTAGAAGAGTGTCTCTCATGCTTCTCTGAGGGCCCAGTGACTCAGTCCAGGGCTGGGTATGCAGCAGGGCCCACCTCCCACACCTTGGTGAAGCACTGCCACCAGGGGGCGTCCTGGACAGGAGGACTGATCTCACAGTGACTATGAGCCAGAGTGACGAGTCGTTGGCCCCCGAGCCCCACCCCACTCTGCAGGGCGATGGAGGCAGATGGGAAGCCCCTGTGCCCCTAGGTTGGCTCTGGCTGCCTTGACCCTTTCATCTCACAGCGCTCTCCTTAACCAGCAGGCTGAGCTCCTGCACACTCCTGACAGCGACAAATGCCTGGCAGCTCCCGCTGCTAAAATACCCGTGTAAGGCTGCTCACTTTGAGAATCCGTTTCCTGCGCCTGCATCAGATGGAGGCCCATTCAGTCTGTTGTGGGTCATTGAGCCACAGGAAAGAATCGACCAGTCACAGCATCAAACTAATGGCGCTGAGTGGAGTTTGCCTTACAGAGAGACATAAAATTGTGAACGCCAGATTTCTTAATTTATAGTAATCTAAAACCTGATTCTATATCCATGATATATATCAAAAAATATTTCTTGATGGCAGCAATTTACCATAAGAGATGGGAAGGAAAGAAAAGGAGACCGAGGGCAACAAACAGGATGGGAAGGAAGAGGACCCCAAGATGGGGGAGAGAGAACACAGAAGGACAGAGGAAAGCAGAAGGCAGGAAGGATGGGAAAATGCCACCGCTCCTACCCGGGCCCCCGAGGGGTCGGCAGTCCTTTACTTAAGGCTTCCTAGCCATTCGGCACCTTTGCCAAGAAACCTCTGGGCCAGGCAATGTGACCAGGCTCTGAAACATGGCAGGAAATGGGACAGGCCCTTCCCAAAGACCTCACAGCCCAGCCAAGAACAGACATTACCCAAAATGTTCACATAATCAATTACCGTGATAAGTTCTCTGAAGAGAGCCAGGGTCAGGAGAGAAGCTTCCTGAGAACTCAGCTTTGCCTGAGGAGTCAGAACAGGTTTCTTTACAGCTGGGCCTTTAAGGTGAGGCCTGACCAGGTTTGGGGGACGGGTTCACAGTCAGCAAAGATTAGCCGGCCTGTCTCCATCCATGTACAGAGCTGGGGAGGATGCAGGGGCTGGGGCAGGGGGCCCACTTCTCAGAGAGGGTGAGGCCAAACTCTCAGAGAAGTCACTACCTCTCAGGTAATTGAGTCTTCACGGGCTGCAAAAACCAGTAACATGTTCCTTAAAAACGGTGACCAGGATAGAGGAGTTAAAAATGTCAGGGCAAGGGGAAAGACAGACGAAGAGGGGATGCACACACTGTGTTTTCCAGGTCCCATTCCAGAAACATGGCTCAGGTTTGCCTGGGAAGGGAGTGGGGGAGTGGAAGCACCTCACCCCCACCCTCTGGACACAGTCTCCAAGAGTGAAGCCCTTCTGACTAGTTTTTAAGGGACCATGTTGACATGACAGCTGTTGAGCCATAATGAACAGATGCTGGAAGCAATGGTATGAAAGCAAGACCTGAGACTTGGAGGAGATGGTGCCCTTTGTACCCCTTGGTCCTCTCCCCTGCTCTGGAATCAGGCCAAGCTTCCAGGCATCCTTCATCTAATGTAAATCAAATGGGTTGGAGGAGCACATGCAGCTGGGGGCAGAGTTTTCTTGAGACCCCTGCTCTGAGCTCTCTCTAAAAGATCCACCTAAAGTGGATAGAGGAACCCTTCCAGGGGTGTGCTGCTTATATATACGGTGGACACACAGTGGTATGCTGGCTTATGTATACCATGTTCAGTAACATTACATAAGGTGGTTAAAGTCACTTTTGGTGAAATATTTACACCTCAGAAATGGGCAAACATGATAAGTCAGAGTTTTGGGTTTTTTCCCCAGAGAGCCAGCTGTTAAGTATTTACCAGCACACAAGCACACACTGGACCCATCTCACCTGACCCCTGACTTTCTCTCCACAGTGAATGGAAAGGCCACAATCACCATTGAGAGCTGTGCCCCAACACTGTTCATGTTTATGCTCAATGGCAAACAGGAGCATGGGCTGCTGAGCCTCAGGAAGAACGGCATGAAGCTGGAGGTGTACCCTCCAACCATGGGCACCCACAAGCTGCAGATCTTTGCCAAAGGTAACTCTGACATTTACAGCTCGGTGCTGGAGTACACGATCAAGTGCAACTACGTGGACCTGGGTGTCCAGCTGCCAGCTGAGCTTCACCAGCCTGTGGGCCCCAGCTGGTTCTCCGAGCAGATGGGCATTGTGAAGCCCTCCCACCCCGACCCCATCATCCACACCAGCGATGGGCGCTGCTCCATCAGTTTTGGCGTGGAGGAGGGCATCAGCGTCCTGGCTTCCCTACACGGAGACGACGGCCCCATCACCGAGGAGACGCAGCGCCGCTACATCTTCCAGCTGCACCGGGAGAAGCGGACAGAGTTGAAAGTCCAGCTGCCCCATGCCGGCAAGTTTGCCCTCAAGATCTTTGTCAAGAAAAGGCAGGAACCAGGCAACTACATCTTTGTCTTCAATTACCTCCTGTGCTGCGCCAACACCAAGGTGAACTGGCCGGTGTTCCCTGAGAGCTTCGGCAACTGGGGGCAGGACAATGAGCTGCTGGAGCCTCTGTCGGGCGTGCTTCCTGCCAACCGGAATGTCCCATTCAAATTGAAGCTGCATGGGATCGCCAAAGCCCTGGTGAAAGGGCAGGACACATGGCCCCTGACCCTGAACCACGAGGGCTACTGGGAGGGCAGTTGCAGCACAGCCGGCTGCCAGGAAGTCTACGTCATGGTGCTAGAGAATGCCAACCACAACTTCTACTCCTACATCCTGAAATATAAAGTGAATGCCCAGTGAGGTCCTGCACCCCACTCACACCCCCTCAGAGGGCCACGCCAGCCCGGCCCAGGGAGGGCCCAGCAAAGTGCAGAGAGCCCTGGACACCACTGAGTCTCACACAATCACTTCTAGGCCTCTGCCTCGGTTTCCCTGCTGTGCTGCAGGTGCTGAGATATTTGTGTTCTGAAGGCTTCCCTCAGTGTGGCCACTGCTGTAGGGACTGAGGCAAAGGCCTTTTAGAATATAAAGGTGCTATGTAAATCCAAGGTCTTGTGAACTGTCCCCCGGTGCCCAGATGCCCCCTTCTTGTGTTAATGCTACCACTGTTGTTATAGGGCTGATGTGGGCCAGCAGGGCTACCGTCCAGGCTGTAAGCGTTCCACGTGAAACTTAGAGAATTTTCCTCCAGGCCCCAGAGGAGCATGATTTGCCAGGTTGTTACCCCGAATCATGGAACCCCTTCCAAGCAGCACATGGTGTTTTCCATGCCTCCTGGACCCAGGGAATGTTGGATCTGACCATCTCGCACATTCCCACTGCCTCTTCATTTGCCACTTCTTGCTCTTCAAGAGTCCTGGAATAAAGAAGGTGTGGAAAAGAAGGTACCCGACTCCCAACTGGCTGGAAGATGTGGCTACCTCAGCGGGTAGCCAGGAATGTGACAATGAGAGCCAGAGCAGCCATAAGCACCACTCCTGGTGGGCACTGGAGGATGGGAAGACACCTTTGCAATCCTGCAACCCTGAATCTGAGGCTGTAAGAGGCCTGACTTGAGGCTCCTGACCAGCAAGCATGCGGGCCAGTTGATCTGGCCTAAGGCCTGGGGCTGCCCCCTGCCCTCTTGAGCCTGCACTTCAGGCTCCTGCCTCACCTTTCCAGGAAGCCTCCAGAGGACTGCTGGGTCTTTCAGGAACCTTGCTGGTAACCCTAAGAAGACACCAGTGCCTTGGTAGGGAAATAGGGCAAGTGAATATTTCGGTTACATCAGCAGTGCTCAGGAGACTCAGGTGGTAACAGGCCACTGCCTGCCCCAGAGTCCCCACTGCACAGCCAGGCTCAGGGCACCTCTATTTGCCCTGGGAGCAGTTTTTGTGCTTATATGTGAGAAAAAGTCTCTTCCCACTTTCCTATCTTTCTTTGAGATGAGACAGACACCCCTCTCCTTCACCAATCCTGCCTTCTCTGGGGGACAGTTCAGGGCCCCTAGCTTGCTCAGGCCTGTCCCAGGAAGTTCCAGCTGCCCAGCTGACCCTCAGTTGTCATGGTAACAGTGGAAAAGCTGACCCCAGCAGGGCAGCAAGGAGGAAAGGATAGAGAAAGACCCTGTGAGGTCACTACAACACAGTCCTGGCACCTGGACACTCTGCGGTGGTCCTTGCAGAACTTTTTGGTTCTTCAACTCTGCTGCTTCTGCCTATCTCAGGGGAGTCCAGTCCCTGAGAGCTGACACTACCTAGCACCAATCCTTGATGGTTGCTTCACATGCCCCAGGCTCAGCAGCAGCCGCAGCCAGCCAGGAAGGGGATGCTCACAGGTTCTCTGCCTTCATCCTCACGGGTGTGCATCTCACAAATGCTCACAGGGCACTTGGGAAGTGCCAGGCACTGTGCCAGATGCTGGGGCTATGAGGTAAACCAGGTGGCCCTGGCACAGACATCAGGAGCTCAGGGTGGGTGTCCTGCTAGAGGGCAGCAGCCTCCCCTGCCCCAGGCCTGCCTGAAGTTCCAGGCTCCCAACACTCCAGTCCATCATCCCCTGAGGCCCCTCCCACTTAGGTTCCCGCTGCTACCCAGCATGGATCTGGCCCAAAGCCTGGATACAAGGTGCCCAACTTCCACCAGATGGATCCTCCCTGAGAGGCTGAGATGCCCTGGCCTGTGTCCAGCATCTTCTGACAGGGTCTGCCACCCAGCACCATGTCACTCATGCCTGAAAAATACACAAAGGCCCAGGAGGCTTAACCACTATGCACCACCACAGGGCAACAAGGGGAGTTTTTACACCCTGAAAATAGCCTTTTCTCAGATCTTTGATTTTATGGGTTGAAAGATGTGCGCTGTGTTTCATCAAAATATTAAGTGCCTTCTGTGACTCATGTCACTCGCTGCAAGCAGCGCTGGTTGCCACAGTTAGCCCTATCTTCTAGAGCATGTATTGAGGATGCCACCAGTAAAACAGGAGCTGTCCCCAGCACCAGGGAGGGAGGCCCCGCCTCTCCAAGCCTCCGCGGGGCATCCGCATGCCCCTCCTTCCTCATTTAACCAGGCACCCCCTTTGTAAAGACAGCTGTAGGCGCAGTCAGAAAATCACCTGCATTTCTTTTCACTGAAGTAAAAATACATGAAACGAAATTCAATCTTCATGAATTTTTACACGCACGCTGCTCAAGCTAGAAATTCGGGATTGCATTTTGAAGGCTTTTATTCAAATCCCCATCTTTGTTTCCTGTTTGACGAGTCCCAGTCGCCGGTGGAATGGCACGGGCGCCACCTGGTGGTCAAGATGCGGAGATGCCGAGGCTGCAAACCGCCAGGGGGAAATGCATTCCCCTGGTTTTTTAGGCAAACTTGAAAAATAGTGTTGAGTGTTTATGTTAAAATCACTGGGTGCTTTTCTCGTGGCTTCTCAGCGTTTTCGCGTGTGTGCACCGAGCCCATCTTTGCCATGCACAAGCTGTGAAGGGGAGTCTGAGGGACTGCCTGGCGTGGTGAGAAGAGATTGTGGTTAAAATTAAGAGTGTTTTGCCGAGAAATCCCTTCTTGGGATACCCTGGACATAGGACTGGATGGGGCAGCTTTGATCATACTCATTACTATGCCAGTGCAGCACCGCAACTGATCAAACTCAGAGCATTCTCCAGAAAGTCCCAGGATGGGTGCCAGGATCCAGAAGAGTGGGGGAGTGGTAGGGCAGAGGGGTGACAATCACAAGTGCAATTAACTTCTTTTCAGCTTGTTTCAGAAGTGCCAGGAGCACAGCTGGCCTCTGTATTCCATCTGATTGTGATCACTGTGAGTCCCCCCATATGTTACATTGTTCCACCAGGACAAACCCCTCACAACCTGCTGAGATTAAAGAGAAATAAATCGATTTACTGAAGCATGAGGGATTCAGGCTAGACATAAAGAACTATTTCCTGTTGTCAAGTGGGAGGAAGACATTGCCCAAAAAAGTCTGTGAAATTCTCTTCTCAAAAGACTCGAAAAGCAGAAGTTTTCCCAGTAGCCTGGAGATCGAGATGCCCTGCTTGCTGGAAGGATTAGGTTCTCTCTAAACCAATTAATTCTTGCAATACACCGGTTTGCCCACAGCCGCCGTATTGCCCCATCGTTTGCTATTGGCAAAGTTTTCAAAGGTGGTGTGCATCTGCGACCCACATCAGTCCCTCTGAGGTCTATCATTTCTTTTCATTCGGAATAAGTAGCTGGAGACCTGATTATTTCTCATAACGTGCGCAGTGAGTTGTGTGGGCTGGTGGCTGTAGCGTATGCTGTCCCCACATTGTTGCTGGTATTTTCCAATAAAATTTATATTCATTTTTATCCAACTATGTAATTATCGATCTATTCTTATCACAGTGCTCATAAGGGGAAAAAATTAAAAAACACTTTCATGTTCAAAGGGAACAGGAGAAAAAAAAATCAATGTCCCAGCCATTTGAATGTGATGGTGAATGCAAATCAAATGTCAGGCAAATAACTATTCCACATTAAAGAAAACATAATTAGGTTAGCTCCTACCCCTCTTTGGCTTATGAGCCTTTGAAGAACATGAAGGCAATGTTTCTTTCATTGAATCTTGTTTAACTTGAAATTTTTTAAGTCAATCCAAATTTCTTTTTATAGTGGGAGAAAAAAATATATATATACCAAAAATGCCTGTCGACCTACTTTTTTTGGTTTTGAATACATAATATATATTTCCCGATATACATATACATGGAACTTTCCAGCGGGTTACCTAAACAGATTATTCATAAATTAGACATTTAGGGGAATATAGAAAATGAATATCTAGACACCTCTGAGAAGCTGCTGTAACCATGGAGACCATTCTCGTAGCTGTAGTGTGAAGGACAAAAAGAACTTGTGTTCCCAAATCTGGGCTTGCTGTGCTCCCTGCTGCTGGAGCCACAAGAGTGAGACACAGCAAGCACACTTCTCCTTGGGAGTGAGGCCCACAGGTGGACCGTCTTTAACAATAGATTCGGGGGCAGTCAGAAGAAATGGACTAGGTACAGCAGAAGGAAGAACTCTTAAATTATCAGAGCAGTTTGAATATGCCAACCCGGAGACTGGAATATATGACCTCCGATGTCCCTTCCAGTCCGCAGAGTTTGTGAAGCTGTGTCTGTGTGAACAGATGCTGGCAGGCGCCAGGCCTGGGGTTGTCAGCTGCAGAACATCTGAAGGGCCCCGCTGCGTTAAGAGCCTGCTCTGCAAGCCCCCAGCAGTCTGTGCTGCTGGCCCCTCTCTTGCCTGAGGGCAAGGGGCTGGAGAGAGCCCAGCAGAGGGACCAGGGGAAGCAACAGCCCCTGACAGGATGTTGGTTCTCTCTGATTTTGCATGCAGAACTGAAGAAAACTAAAAGACACCTGGGCTCTCTCTCTCTTGACCATTGCACAGGGATCTCCAAGGGAAAAGGTACAAAATGGAAGTCACTCTCTCCCCCAGATTACCTCCAACTCCCCCTGGGCTCCCAACTCAGTAAATGCATCCTTATCTACCCAGATTCCTAAGTCAGAATCATGGAGGTTACCAGTGATTCCTTCATGTCCTGGTGATGGACTCTGATCCACTATGGAGGCGCCTCATGTGGGACCTCCTCTCCCCCTCCCCCACTGTCCGTCCCCTAACCTGCAGCCCCACAGCTAGCCATAATCCAGGTCCCCCTGCTGTCTCAGTCATGCCATTTGGTCACCCCCTGTGATGAGATGAACTTCACCTGTTCCCTTTCCATCCATGTTGACCTCTCATGGGAACACTAGCCAACTGGGCTGTGCTGAGACAGGTTTCCATGAAAGTCTTCCAGAAAGTATTTCACGTCGCTGGAGAAGGCATTATTTAGGTCAGGCACTGATAGAAAAGGTAGGTCTTCAAGAAAAATTGGTTTAAATAGGGGAGCCAGGAAAAACCCCAGTTTTCTGTTTTTTCTCTAAATAGACTCAGTGCCTAAGTCCTTACTCCTGGGTGGTGGGATACAGCATGGGACAATGACAGAGCCCCAGAGGGGACCCTACCTGCAAGTAAACAGGCTGCACCTTGAAAATCAGGTTATTCACACCTGTGGCTCAGCGATCAGCCCCCTGTCGTCCTCCAGAATCAACAGCAGTACTGATCTTGAGTTTAGGTGCACCAGTCGGGTTCCCTGGGAGATGGATGGTGAGAGCATTAGAAATGGTGTTGAAGAATAAAACCCACGACAGATTGAAGGGGAGGGAACTGGACCCAGGGAGAGAGCACCTCAGACGGCAGAATGAAGCTCACCAGTCCCACACAACTCCAGAGCAAAGATCTCCTATTAGAAGAGTCTCGAATGAGCAAAAATGACCAATATGGCCAGCCCCTGGCTGGGGCTACCTGGGCAGAGGGTAGCCTCTGCTCAAAAGCTAAGGTAGGCCCTGAGGCACGAACAGCTGGAGGCCCTCAGCTAGCCGCAGCCCAGACAGCCGATCAGCAAGTTCTTTCCAGAACCTCTGCACTGAAGAAAAGGACCCTCCGAGGGCCCACCTTCAAGATCCTATGGATTAATTGGGCAGAAAGCAGCCTCTTCCTTTCTTCTTCCCCTTGGCCTCTTGCCCCCATCACCCAGGACAGCCTCAGCACTACAGCCAGAGGCTCTGCCCACATGATGTTCTTATTCAAAACATTTCAGTTGCTCCCCATCGCATGAGAGTGAGGCTCAGCCCCCTACTCTGGCCTCCCAGTGCCTCCTCCACTTAGTCTCTTGACTTAGAATGGTCAACTAAGAGATGCCCGACAACCACAGACCTGACGCCACCCTGCATGAGCACATGCTCTTCCCTGTCATGTTGACACCCTTCCCATCCTCTGTGGCCTTCAGGGATTGGGCCGTCCCCACCACTTCCATGAGACCTCCAGCAGCCCCCCACCACCCAGCCCCGTGGGGAAAGATCTGCACAACTTCCATGTTCGCTTCACACCTGCCGCTCATCTTTCCACAGAAGTCTGTGATGACTGAGAGGTTCTCCCACTGGGTTGTTAATTCTGTTTTAACTGGCTGTTAATTCAGCTGTTTCGCTGCTCTGACTGAAGGATCCTACCAGAACAATTTTAAAGGAGGAAAAGTGTATTTGAGGGCTCACGATTTCAGAGGTCTCAGTCCATAAGAGGCCAGCTCCATTCCTTGGGGCTCAAGGTGAGGCAGGACATCATGGTGGAAGAGTGTGACAGAGGAAACCAGCTCACATGATGATCAAGAAGCCGAGGGAGAGAGTTTCTACTCTCAGATCCAAATATACACCCCAAAGTCACGCCCCCAAGTCCCACCTCCTCCAGGTACACCCCACCACTTCAGTTACCACTCAGTAATACCTATCAGGCGATTCATTCACTGGGTTAAGACTCTCACAACCCAATCCTTTCTCCTCTGAACATTCTTGCATGGTCTCACACATGAGCTTTTGGGGGACACTTCACATCCAAACCATAACAAACTCCTTGAACACATTACCTTGAATCTCCTTCTTGGACATAAACTAGGATTTTTGGAAAAACTTGGCAAGAGTTTCATTGGGAAAACTGAGAACGAATGTGAAGGCAGAGTCAGGGAGATGACTGAGCAGCCCAGGGGCCTTTCACTGAGCATTTGCCAAACTGTTTTCCCATCTTCCCAGGACTGACCCTGGAGCATTTTCTCAGCTCTGGATGCCACAGCCTGAACCAAGATTCTCTCAGAGGAGGGCCACACCCCCGGAGAAGGACTCAGAATCTGGGGTGGAGAGAGAGCCTGAAATAAGCACCCCAGAGAAGACTAAGGGAGAGTTAGTTAATGGTGCTCTTCAAGGAATGGAGGGACCCTCTACGAAGACCAAATGCCAAAACTTATCGATGCATCTTTGAAAGATAGCACAGGTTTACTCTGCAGAAAGTGACTTACATGCAGGACTCCAGGGTGACAAGAGAAGTGTGGTCACCCTGCCCATGTTGTGGTCGAACGCTTTGGCCATGAATGGTCCTATGGAATTGCCTTTCCTCTTTAATTTTGGTTCCTGACCTGTTCAAAGGAGATTCTATAACCTGAACTTGATACTTCTGCTTAACCCAAAGTAACACAAATACAGCTAAGGGCACCTGCTGATCCCGTCCCCATCCACCCAGAGCTCAATAAATCTTTCTCAAAAACAAAAATCAAAACAACCTCTAAGACCCCAGGAGAACCTGTTATCTTAGGAAAAGGCTGCAAAATGGTAAAGCTTTATCTAATTAGGGCCAGAAGGCATAAGCATTTTCTACTGGTAAAGCATGAGTAGGTGGGACTACCTCCAGGGCAGTTGATATTTAAAAAACATCACCCAAGTGAACACTCAAAGCTCATGGTTTCTCTGAACATGGTTGTGGCTCGCACCTATAATCCCAGCGGCCCAGGAGATTGAGGTAGGAGGATTGCAAGTTGGAAGTCAGCCTCAGCAACGTCGCAAGGCCCTAAACAACTTAGGAAGACCCTGTATCAAAATGAAAAATTAAAAAGGGACTGGGGATGTAGCTAAGTGGTAAATTGCCTCTGGGTTAAATCCCCAGAACAAAAAGAAAAATAGAAAAAAGAATAAAAGCAGCAGCTTGGGCTGAGTATTAAAGAGCAAAGAGCTAGGAGGTACTTGGTGTATC
>JAJEJO010003472.1:628729-717984 GCA_020662805.1 Glaucomys volans | reverse complement strand
AGCTTGGAGAGCTTGAGAATGGGAAGGAAGCTTGGACAGGTCCACAAAGAGATGTCACCTCTCCAACCAGCTGTCCAGATGTTCAGCACTGGGTTTAGAAGGATTCTGAGGCCACATCTGCACTCAGCAGGAAAGAGTGTGGTGATGAGTAGGGATGGTCGTAGCTGGACGGAAGGGCAGGGTGTGCCACGTTGACCAGTTCTGATTTGCAGGCAGCCAAATCAGGATTGAGACCACAAGGAAGGGGATTATGCAGACCAGTGGGGAGCTGGACTCCAGCAAGCCAACGCACTGCCTGTCACCAGTCAGCAGCCCAGCCACAGGTCCCAGGATGCTCCAGGACCTCCTAGCCACCACTGGACTCCAGGAGGAGTCAGTGAACACCCCCACGTGGAGCACACAGAAGCTCACAGGTGGACCACTCCAAGGAGAAAGCCCGAGCCCACCTGCTCGCCTCACCTGGAGAAGAAGTGATCACTACTTTGAAGTGTGTATTGATCTGTCATTTCCAAAATGAAATCATAAATCACTGGGCTGTTTACATGGCCATCCACTGAAGAGCCTGTTGAGTTACAAGATCCTAAACAGTCATTTCCTTCTTTTCCCCAACTAACTAAAGAAGTAGATGTGCAGTGGTGAGCTCCTTGGTCCCTGTGGGGAATGTGTGTTTAGAGGAAGAGAGAAATGGCCTCCCAGCTGGGAAGGCTCATGGTGTTTGCCTCCGGGAAACAATCAGGGCTTGGGCACGTGATAGAGTAGAGGAGGGCCCTTCTTCCCAGGGGAATTCGCCTGCCCTGTGCCGAGATGCTTTGATTCCATCAGGGGATGGTTGACTGCCTCCATGACACAAGGTATCAGCCATCATTTTGCTCTTGCTGTGGAGGGACCAAAGCAGGGACACTCCACTCCAGGGTGGGAGGGACAACTGTGGAGAGGCTTGGGGCATGAGGACAGAAGGGCAGCCACAGCCAGGAATGGCCAAGCACCATCGAGTTATGTGGTTAGTGAAGAGTGGATAGCAGTCCCCACAGGAGCAAAGGATGTTGGTAGAGAAAATGAAGAAGCTTTATTTAAAAGGAAATGACTGCAAGATTGCCAAGTGCCCAGTGAACACTGCAGATATTCATATTTGCATATGTGTGTGAACACCAAGGAGACCTGAAAATTAATATTGATCATTTTGTTACATCAGTAAAACATGAAGTAAAAGGAGGCACTTGGAGGCCACCCCTTCCCCCTTGTCCTTTGCAGTCCCACCCCCAGGACTGGGGCAAGTGTGGATTCCAGTCATAAGTATCAGATCCCCTTCTCTACCTCCCAGGAAAAACTCAGTGGAGCAAACCTGTTAACCTGATCGTGGGAGGGAAGCCGCTGGCAATAAAAGCTTCACTTGATGTTTTTTAAAGCTCAACCAGAGTGTTAAAAGTCCATTTAGGAAAGAAGCCAATGGACTTCTTTCTGGAAAGATGGCCTCTTAGCCGCTGGTCTCGTTTGACTGAAAGCTGTCTTGTGTAGTCAGGAGCCATTAATGTATGACTGAAGCCTCGAGTCTCCCTCTATCAACATTGATTGACTTGGGGGAGCTTTTCAGCTAGCTGGGGACCCTCCTTTCAGAGCTCCGGGTGGGGCAGGCTGGGACGCAGACCCTGTTTGCCAACAGGCAGGACAATGTGAAGGTGAAGGACGAAGGCTGTAAGCAGGCCTTCCAGGTCCTACCCCAGTTCTGCCAAGCCCACCTGACTCTGGCAAGTTCCCCATCTTGGTCTTCTCACCTATAAAATGGGGACAATCATTACACCTACATGTACGTTTCTTACAGGGACTTAATGAGTTAATAGTGATACAGTGACCAAAAAAGTCCCTCCCAAAGGTGAGTACTGCATAAACGCCAGTCAGCGTCACCTGCCTGTCAGTCATCATCAGCGTTATGATGATGATGTTGACGTGCTGTTCCCTAAAGGATTCAAAGGTGTCAAAACGCTCATAAAGTCATACCAGTCAATGATTTCAGTCTCTAACTCAACACAGAAATCCTGTCTGCAACACATTAAAGATTAGGATAGAAAGCATCATGGCTTCCTCCTTGTTCTCCCTCAGAGAGAGTTCATCATGCAGCCATAGGTCATCGACATAGCATTTTAGTATCTCCCTCTTAAAAACGGAAGGACCTCCACATACTCCCAGACTTGAGGAAAATGTCTGACTTCAAAGGTGAGAAATTCCAGGAAGAGAATGATGGTCCCAGTGAACACTGTCATGGTGCCTAGTCTGTGCCGGGAACAGCAGAGGATTGAATTCTTGAAGATGTCAGTCAATTAAATTTCCCATGATTACGTGACTCAGAGAGAGAAATGAATGAAAATAGACCCATTCAAAGCTCACGATTGAATTTCAGAGCCCTGGAGACAAATAAGTCCTCCAGAGTAGAAATAAAACAAGTCTCCTGCCAAGGGGCAGGAATCAGAATGTCTTCATGCTTCACAGCAGCACAGAAGTGAGAAAACAGTGGGGTCATGCCTTCAACACCCTGCAGGAAAGTGATTTCCAGCCTGGAGTTCTAGCCTTTGCCAAAATCTCAATCAAGGGTGAGAACAGAATAAAAATGTTTAGAAACCCTCCAAGTCTCAAAGAAAACCTACCTTCCATGAGCCATGGAGTACTTTACCTAATGAGGAATGCAGACCAAAGAAGGTCCACGCAGGACCAGGAAGCTCCTACACAAGGGAGGGACACAGGGAATTCCCAAAAGGATGGGAATGGGAAGTATCTAGAGAACAGTTGTCAGTGAGCAAGATGAACACAGTCCAGGGAGAGTAGAGCAGACTGGTCCAGGAGGCACACCACAGGGAAAACAAAATGGCGCCCATATGTGGCTGCCTGATGCAGTGGGCATTATTGAGGGAATTTTAGAGTGTCATTGAAGAGTTTGGAGAACTGTTTGGTGAAAGGTATGCAGAAAACTAGGGAAATGCTAACTCCATGGGGAAAATTTGTACAAAAACTAAATGTAATTACATTAGACTATATGTCAATATTTGCATGGTAATAATAAGATAAATACTAAATATTGATGTTAGACACTGTTTGGACATCTAATAGCCATTCCAACCTCATTCTCCCTTTCTCATCGCACACTCTAGAGGGAGCAAACCCTCACTTTCTCTTAGTTATGCTTAGTAGGTTATTGTAGTCTTGTCTATCTTTTCTTAGACGTATTTCCAGATATTGATAGACTTTTGATGATGTGGTACATGGTGTCGATTTTAGGTTCATTTTCTAATTCCTTGTTTCTGATGTGTAGAAGTATAAGTATTGCATATTGGTCTTGTAATAGTGATCTTATGAAATTCACTTATTAATTCTAATAGCCTATAGGGAGATTCTTTGGGATTTTCTACCTACAGAATCACATTGCCTATGAATAATTATTTTTTTATTTTTTCCTCTCTGAGTGTCCCACCTTTTATTTCTTTCCCTTGTCTGATTATGCTGGGTAGGAAGGATGATGGCAGTGGGTATTCTATTTTGGTTCCTAGTCTCAGGGTAAGTGTTCAATATTTCACCCTTTGGGATGACATTAAATAAAACATGCATGCCTGGAATAAATTAGCTTGGTCACAATATATTATCCTTTTTCCACATCACAGAACTTGATTTATTAGTATTTTGTTTAGAATTTTTACATCTATTTTTTGTAGGAGAGATTAGCCTGGAATTTTCTTTTTTGAAATGTCCTTGTCAGACTTGGTATCAAGGTTATGCCAGCCTTTAAAATAAGAAGATAACTGTTTGCCCTTTTATCATTCTTTGGAAGAATTCCTGTGGTTTATGTCTTCCTTAAATATTTAGAAGCATCTACTGGGTGAAGCCATCTGAACCTGGTGTTTTCTTTGTGGGAAGTTTTTCAATTAGGGATCAATTTCTTTAAATAATATATGACTCTTCAGATTTTCTATTTCTTTTTGTATCCGTTTTGGTGTGCTGTGTTTTAAAAGAATTTAGCCATTGTACTTAAATTTTTATATTTATTGGCAAAGAGTTGTTTGTGCTTTTCGTTAGCATCTTTCAGATCTCTACTGGTCTGCTCTTTATTCTTGATATTGGCAATTCGAACCTTTTATTTTTTCCCTTAATCAATCTAACCAAGGTTTGATCAATTGTATTAGTGTTTTCAAAGAACCAGCTTTGCCTTTTTTTCTCTATTTTGGAGTTGTCTTCTAATTCATCTATTCCTGTCTGTATATCTTCCTTCCTTTCAATTTATTTGAGATTAAACTGCTCACTCTTTCCTAATTTTTTAAGGTGAATAGGTAGGTCATTTTATTTCCTCTAACTTTTTCTTTTCTAAAATGTGGACTGAAAATTATAAAAATTCTAAACAAAATACGAATAAATCAAGTTCTGCAATATAGAAAAAGGATAATATATTGTGACCTAGCTATATTTCCCTTTGAGCACAATTTTATTGACACACAAAAAGTTTTCATGTGTGGTATTTTCATTATAATCCAATTCAAATATTCTCTTATTTCAATTGTGGTTTTCTTTTTCACCCATGTGTATTTACAAATTTATTACCTCATTTTCAAAGTTTTAGGTATTTTTTAAAAGATCGCTTAAAATTCATTTCTAGTTTAATTCTATGCTGTCGGAGAATGTAGTACATTGTTTAAATTGTTTGAATTTGTGGAGTCTTTGTGATCCAACAAATGTTCAATATTCATTTCATATGCAGTTAAGGGAAGGGTATTCTGACATTTTGCAGCGGAATCTTCTTCATATGTTCATAATTCAAGGTTTTTTCATTTATTTTTCAAATCTTTTACATTGTGCTAAATTTTTGTTATCTACTATTTCTAAATATTACTGAGAGAAATGTGTTGAAAACATCTGCTAAGGTTCAAGATTTACATCTTTTTCCCTTTATTTCTTCCATTTTTCACTTTTCTGAGTCTATATTAATAGTTGCATATAAAATTAGAAGTTTTATATCTTCTGGTGAATTCAAACACTTTGACCATCATTAAATCTCTCCTTTTTTATTTGATCATGCTTTTTGACATAAAGTCTACTTCTATTTAAGTTTAAAACGAAATGTTTTTATTGTGGGTTTCATCAAATGCTTTTGCTAAGATGATTACATGATTATTTTTCTTGATTCTGTTAATGTGGTATATTGGTTTTCTGTTGCTGCTGTAACAAATTGCCAGAGTTAATGACTTAAGACAACATAAATTTATTATCCCATGATTCTACAGGTCAAAATCCAAAAAAAAGTGTTTCACTGGGACTCAGCAGGACTGTTCTTTTCTGGAAGCTCTGGAGAAGAGTTTCTATGTCTTTTCTAACATATAAAGTCTTCCTGCATTCCTTGTGCCATGACCCCCATTCATCTTCAAAACTACCAGTGGTCAATAGAGTTGGTGATACTGCTTTCCTCTCCCTGTTTCACCTTTAGGGTCCCTGTGATAACACTGGATCCACTTGGATAGTCCAGGAATCTATTTTAATGCCA
Organism: Glaucomys volans; assembly: GCA_020662805.1. Taxonomy (NCBI): domain Eukaryota; kingdom Metazoa; phylum Chordata; class Mammalia; order Rodentia; family Sciuridae; genus Glaucomys; species Glaucomys volans. The sequence goes on along the minus strand of JAJEJO010003472.1, from coordinate 712,469 downwards.
GCTGATGGCAACCTCAGTTCTATTGGATGCTTTCATTTCCCTCTGCCGTGATAGACAATCACAGATTCCAAGGGTTAGAACACGGACATCTTTGGAGGACTGTCATTCTACCAACGACCAGAAGTGAACCCCACTGTTCTTCAAATGTTCAATCCCTTTATGCTCACATGAGACCAACCTCACATGGCTGTGATGTGGCATCCTTTTTTTACTGATGGATCTGATTCTCTAGTGTGTCACTGATGGTTTTTGCTTTTACACTCATGAGGGAATTTGTCCATGAATTTCTTTCCTTCTTATGTCTTTGTTAGGTTTCAGTATCAGGGTTATTATGCTAACCTCATAGAAAAAGTGGAAAAAGATTCTTTTCTATTTTCTGAAAGGGTTTAGTTATGATGGGTATCATTTCTTTTTGTTTGTGTGTTTGTTTCTGAACAGCTTTATTGAGCTATAAGTTACAGGCCATAGAATTCACTCAGCATAAGCATACCCACTGATAATCTTTATAACTTCTTAGGGTTGTTCAGCCACCACCACGATTCAGTTGAAGAAAATGTCACTTACCCCACAAAGCTCCCTCATGCCCACTCCCAGTCCCAGGAAACCACTGGTCTGCAGATTTGTCTTTCTGAATTTTACATAAAGGGATTCTTACAATATTTAATCTTTTGGCTTCTTTTACTTAGCCTGTTTTTGAGGTTCATCCATGTTATAGAACGTTTCAGTATCCTATTCCTTTGTCCTGCCACATAGTATTATGTTACAGATCCACCATGTTTTATTCATTTACCAGTTGATGGACATTCAGCTCATTTCTGGATTTGGGCTCTTATGAATACTACTACTATGGACGTTCACATAAGGTCTTCACATCAACTGCCTATATCAATACATGTTTTATTTCTATCATGTAGGTAAAGAGGAGCGGAATTGCTGTGTTGAATATACAAAGAACTCTTACCCCCTACATAGTAAGAAAACAACCCAATTAAAAACTGCTCAGAGGTTTTGAATGTGCATTTCACCAAAGAAAATACAGCATGTGAATGGCTGATAGGCACTTGAAAATGTGTTCAACATCTTTAGTCATTAGGGAAATGCAAATTAAACCCACCATGAGTTACTGCCATATACCCACTAGACTGGCCATCATCTAAAAGACTGTGCCTGTCAAACATTGGTAAGGATGTGCTTAAAACTGGAACCCTCGAATGTCACTGGTGGGAATGTAAAGTGGCTTGGTATTTTTAAAAGTTAAGCATAAACCCAGCAATTCAATGTGAAAAGTGCAAAAACCAAATCTGTATGAACCAAATCTGTTCCCAGGACCTTTAAGTAACCCGGCCCAGGGCTCATTTGCAGGCTGCAGGTTTTATGTGTGGTGTTGCCAAACATACCTCTTACAACACGTGAAATCTTGCAATGTGTTTCTTGTGGATGTGTGCACATAAAAAAATGTGGTCGCGAAGTGTTAACACCATTGCCAGAATAGCAGTTGCTTCTAGAGATAGAAGAAAAAGTTTAGTATTAGAAAAGGCCACAGAGAACTTCCTGGTAATCTTTAATTCTTCCAAGTGTTGAAGCATACATGATGAAATGCTGACATTTGCCAGCTTCAGAGGAAAATACACCCATACAACTTTTTTTTTAAGAAGACTCTCTTGACTAACCCAGAGTGGCAAAGATTTTTCCTACGATTTTTCTCAAAGTTTTTTAGCTTTAGTTCTTAAAGGAGGTCAGCATGTTGCAAAATGAGCCTGATTCTTCCTGAAGGATTGAGTGAACTCATCCCGAGTGGCCAGCTCCTGTGGCTTCTGTGTCCCTTGGATTCCTGTGGGCAAAGGAAATGACCTCTTCTGCCACCCCCAGCTGCCCCTTTGCTGGAAGACCTTGCTTATGGTATAGCTCCCGGCCCCAACTCTGTGTGGGGCAGAGGTTGCAAACTTTATTGTTTAGCCTGTACAGTGTTTTTTGTTTAAGTTAAACAAAATTAAACATCAGGAAAAAACAGATTAAAATCCACCCTGCCAGATTTTCCTAAGAAGCCTGTGAATACCTCCACCAAAACCCAACTTCAGCTTCCTGCTTTGTGGGCTGGCCCTCCAGGTCACCCCACGCCCGCCGGGCCTCCAGTTGTCTCCCAGACCCTGAGGCCAGGTTAGTCTGCACAGAATGGATGCTTCCCTGTGAAAGTGGGATGGGAGGATCCTTGATTTATTTCTCACTCTCCTCCCTGTTCAGCATCTCACCTGGCCTGTGACAGCCTCCATGAGTGAGGATCACAGTCTACATGCTGCATATGAAGGCACTGCCCCAGGGCGTACAGCTGCTAAGTGGTGTGCTGGCTTTGAGGCCTTATCTCTTTACTCTCAGACTCATTCCACCGGGCCCACCGCCCTGGGCGCTGGGGCTGTCCTCAAGCTTCCATGATGCAAACTGCTGAGGGCACAGGTGTTACCAGGCCCCGTGCACACTGTCTGAGGTTCTGGGAGTAGGAAGGGAGCTGGCATTGGTGGCACCTGTGCTGTCATCTTCAGGAGTGAGCAGGAGCTTGGTCTTCTAAGGTAAGGGGTTTGTTGATCAAAGGTTGATGAACCAATGATAAATGGACGAACTGTCCGCTGAGCAACCGCTGACATTTAGTCATTCATCAAAATAGATTTTAACTGCAGAAATATTTTAAAGGGAGGAGGGCTGGCCAACACTGCACCAGGATCTGTGCAGAGCAATCGTCGCCACTGGCCTTACAGCTAAAGGCTCTTAGAGGATTCATTTGTGCAATCTCGGGGGTAAATCCTCTAGAGAGAATTTATTAATTTAAGGGTGTTTATATGAGCTACAGTTTAAGTATGGTTTGTCCCTCTGAAACTCATGTTGAAATTTGATTGCCATTCTTGGAAGTGTCAGGAGGTTGAGTGATTGAGTCGTGGAGAGGGATTAATGGCGCTCTCTCGGGGTTGAGCTATTTCTCCCAGAAGTGAGTGAATTCTAGTTCTCACAGTACTGGATTCATTATCCTTTTTGTCCCTTCCACCCAGCCTCACTTCTCCTTTTGCTTTTCTGCCACGTTATGATGTGAGTAGCCCAAGATCCTTGCCCAATACAGTCACCCAATCTTGGACTTCCATCCTCCAGAACTGTGAGCCATAGACTTCATTCCTTTATAAAATTACCTAATCCCTGGTATTCTGTCATATCAACAAAAAATGGACTAAGAACATAGGAGATAAAATTCATTACCTTTTCTCTGCAACACGTGATTATGAGGGAAAAATAAAATGCAAGTATTAGGAAAGATACTGAAACTTCTAATACAGTGTCTGCAAAAAAATTTTAATAAAAATATCCTGAGCCTCCTTGAATGACCATAACTTTTTATCTTAGGATATATGTTTGAAATGGGTGTACACAGTTCTTGATCTAATTTTTAGTGACAATGTCTATAAATTCTTCCTAGTCACATTGATGAGATTTGCAAAATGGTGTTAGTTTTCATTACAACAGTCCTTCAGAAATCACAATGGTACAGGTTGTATGTAAAGACTGAAATTTCTCTTCTTTCATTAACAAATTTATTGTTGAAATTTTTAATGATATTAAATCGAAACATTTTGAGACCCAGAGTTTAAAAAATAATGAGAAATACTCATTTGGAGAACCTCTGTTTCTTGTTGGGGTGAATATGCTCCAACCAGTGGGGTAGGAGGTTTGGGGTGAGAGGTGACAGAGGACACCAGTGGAGGACAGAATTATCTGGTGCATTGTTAAATAATACTTTTAGCCTTGTTTGTGGTATTTAATTTTAGACCAGGCATCCAAAATCCTGAGACTACATAAAGATTAGGAAACTTGTGGCTCGTTTCATAAGGTCAGATTTGGGACGGCAACCTAGAGTCGCGCCCTCCAAGCTTAGTCTGGCCTCCTCATACCCGCTGACCCTTCCCCATGCCTTCCCACCTCACAGTTCTCTTGGGGTCTGCAGAGCACTAGCTCCTCCAATAGTGCCACAGACACTTTGTCCACAGTAGACAGCTCCATCAAAAGAGATGTCCCCGTGCTCTGGCTTCTCCTTGGTCACTTGCAGCAGTTTCAGATGTCATTCATTGGTCTTGCAATCTCCAGTGCCTGTGAGCTGTCTGGCTGAACCTGACTTTCATCTGGGGAGACTCAGAGAGGAGCTCTCATGGTCCCAGTCCTGGCCTGGTGCCTGAGGTGCTCAGTGCTTCCAAGGCCTCAGGGTCCACCTATAACCCAGGTGGAAAGCTCTGATCTGTCAGATGCATAAAAAGAATTCTCCGAAATGCCCAAATGTGGCATGAATTTTTAAAAAAGAAGTTCTCTTGTTTGGGCAAGTCAAATTATTATCTTTACCCATTTAAAGCCCATGTACTTATAGAGTCACTGTATTAAACACAAGTACTGCTTGTGAGAGTTCCCAGAGAACCAGTGATCAGGTCTGAGTTCTTTGGGTTTTTCTTGTTTTGTTTTGTTTTGTTTTGTTTTTTGGTGCTGGGGTGCACTTAACCACCAAGCCACATCCCCAGCTCTTTTTTATGTTTTATTTAGAGACAGGATCTTGCCGAGTAGCTTAGAGCCTTGCTAAGTTGCTGAGGGTGGCTTTGAACTTGCCATCCTCCTGCCTAAGCCTCCTGTGCCACTGGGGTTACAGGTGTGTGCCACTGTACCTGGCAGATAAGAGTTCTTAACCTGGAGTCTATAGACTACAGCTCAAGGAGTCTAAGAATACAATGTAGTCTAAGAAAGTCCATGAACTCAGACAGAAAAAACTGACATCCTCATATACCCTTTTACTGAAATTTAGTTTTTCTTCCATTCCAAATAGCACAGTAGTGCTAGCAATACCTGTGGCTTTATTCCGTAGAAATCACAGATACTTTCATAGCTTGTTAGAATTGCTGCAGACATCTCAAAATATTATTTTCATGCATCACTGCTTCAAAAACATGGTAGTGATAGAACTCTCAGTCTTGTTATTTAATGAGTTAATGAAGAAGCACACATAATTATCAACATTTGTTTTCCTTGGGTTTTGATAGCTGAATGTCAACATAATTGGTTTTCCCTTTAATGCTATGTATTTTATTTTATGTACTTAGTCATTATTCTGTGACTCCTTAGGCTTCCCCACTCTGCCAGAGCATTCCTGACAGTATCAGAGGCCATCAGATCTCAGTCCACTGGAGAAGCAATAGAGGAGGCCAGGGAGGGATCCTGGTCAGTGAGAGGGAGAGAGGACTCTACTCATTCCATCTAGGGACTGAGGCAGCCCTGGGGGATATGATGGGCAGTGTTTTCCATTCTACTTTGGCACATTCTTAAAGAGCACTTATTAATACTTTAAACATTTCAGATCTCTTGAAAACAGTTTGAGCAATGTGAACTTAAGAAATGACTTAGCCTGGGAAAATACTGAAATTGTTTGGTGGTATAAAGCAATAGGTTAATGTTAAACCTATTTGGGGAAAAATGAACCAAAATCAGGTGATTCCTTAGTCTACAAATCATAGCTCATGCAGGTGATAGTGGACTGAAAAGGTCAGCAGTCTAGAATCTTTCCCATCCTTTGCTCATGGTCTAACTGCTACTGGGGTCCATGCTGCACTGAGGGGCCCTCCAGTCACCAGGAGGGAGATCACTGGGGAAGCTGTGGTGCTCTTGCCTCACCTGCTTCTCCCTGGATTGCGTGAGGACCTGCATGTTTGAAGTCCAGGCTCCTGGTGGCAACAAGGGCTATGCTCAACAGTACCTGAAGGGATTTGTTGGTATATAACACTAAGTGCCTTATTTGTGGTATTTCATTTGGGGCTGGGAAGCTGGAATACACCTCCTAGATTACAGAAAGATTCAGGGACTGGAGCGTTTTTTGGTTTCTCCTATAATTCAAGGGCAAGGCAAATCCAAGAGGCCCCCACCCCCATTGTTTCCCAAAGCCATTATTATGGGAATCAGTAAAGCCATAGGAAGTGATAATTGGCCCATCTCAAGGAATTCTTCTCAAAGGAGTGACCATTCCAGAAAAGCACTGGCAGACTAGGATTGAAGGGCATCCTAGCTGACCTGTTTTCCATGGTGAAGAAATGAAGCAGGTTTGGGTAGGTTCCTGGCTTGCTTTCTCTACCTTGTTCACTCAACCTTAGAGAGATCTTGAGGGACTTGCTAAGTAGGCTGAGGGTGAGGACTTCACGTTCCCATATCGTTGGTCTGTAACCCTCTCTAAATTGTCAAACAGTCCTTCTCTAACCACTGAGCTTAGTGTCCTGCCCCTGCAGACAAGAAACTTCCTGACTGATGGTTATGGACTTGGCAGTTGGTACTCCCCAGTAATCCTGGAAATTGCTGCCCCAGTCTCAGCAACACTAGGGCCACATGGCCACTGCAGGGAGAGCCAGCGCCCCTGTAGTGCGTGGACTCAGGGCAAAGCCCTCTGAGCCGCTTTATCTCCTGTGCAGAACCACCCCACACCACCAGCAGCCACGCATGCTGGAGCGGGAACACCCACTCTCTCAACTCCTGAACGCGTTCTGTGCAGTTTTCTGAAGACAGAATTAAAATTCCTTAGGTGTTGCCATGTCTCAGAGGTATTTTGGAAGGGGGGATTTAACAAATTTATACTCCACATGCCATAAAATTCATCTATCGAGAGTATATAATTCCATGGTTTTTAGTGGTGTTATATTTGGAGCTGTGCAACCATCACCACAATCAATTTTTGAGCATTTTCATAACTCCAAAAATAAATCCATACCCTTTAGTCAGTCGTCCCTTCCCCGCTCCCATCCTTCCCCAACCTCTGCTACCACCAGCCCCTAAGAGCTACCAGTCTACTTTCCATCCTTGTGGATTTGCCTGCTCTGGACATTTCATATAAATGGAATCATACGATGTGATTGGCTTCTTTCACTTTGCATGATGTATTCAAGGTATTGAGGCGTCAGTACTTTATCCCCAAATAACATTCCATTATGTAGAGCTACCATACCAATCATGGACATGTAGGTGGCTTCCACTAGAAGCTATTATGATTAATAATGCTATGAACATTTGTGAGCAACTGTTCATGGGGACATGTATTTTCATTTTGCTGGGGTATAGACCTAGGATTGGGATTGCTGAGTAATATGTAACTCTCAAGTTTAAATATTTGAGGAACTGCCCAACTGTTTTCCAAAGTCATTGCACTATTTTACATTCCCATTAGCAACATATGAGAGGTCCTATTTCTCCACATCCTACTCAACACTTGCTGTTGCCCATCTTCATTACAGTGGGTATGTGGTGGTATATCATTGTGGGGATTTTTTAAAATTTGCTCTTTTTAGATATACATGACAGTAGAGTGTTTTTGGACATATTATACATACATGGAGTGAAACTTATTTAGGATTCTATTCTTGTGGTTGTACATGTTGAGGAATTTCACTGGTCATGTATTCATATATGCACATAGGAAAGTAATGTCCAATCCATTCTACTCTTTCCTCTGCCCATCCACCTCCCTTCCCTTCCTTGCTCTTTGCCTACTCCAATTCATTGTGGTTTTAATCTGCATTTTCCTGATAACTAATAAGGATGACCATGTTTTCATGTGCTTTACTAGTCATTTGTATGACTTTTAAGAAGTGTTCATAAACATTGATGTGTCCATGTCACTATAATATGCTAATTTTAAGTCCTTTGGGTATAAACCGAGAAGTGGGACAGCTGGGTCAAATGATGGTTCCATTCCAAGTTTTCTGAGGAGTCTCCGTACTGCTTTCCAAAGTGGTTGTACCAATTTGCAGTTCTATCAGCAATGTATGAGTGTACCTTTTTCCCCACATCCTCACCAACATTTATTGTTGTCTTTATTCTTGATGATCACCATTCTGACTCGGAGTGAGATGAAATCTTAGTTTTGATTTGCATTTCTCAAATAGCTAGAGATGTTGAACATTTTGTCATTTATTTGTTGATCGATTGTATATTTTCTTAAGTTTCTGTTCAGTTCCTTAGCCCATTTATTGATTGGGTTATTTGTTATTTTGGTGTTTTTTTTGAGGTTTTTATATATCCTAGAGATTAATGCTTTATCTGAGGTATGTGTGGCAAAGATTTTCTCCCAAACTCTAGACTTTCTCTTCACATTATTGTTTCTTTTGCTGAGAAGGAGCTTTGTAGTTTGAGTCCATCCCATTTATTGATTCTTGATTTTACTTCTTGTGCTTTAGGGGTCAGGTCTTGTTAAGGAAGTCAGATCCTAGGCTGATATGGTGAAGATTTGGGCCTACTTTTTCTTCTAGTAGGAGCAGGGTCTCTGTTCTAGTGCCTAAGTCTTTGATCCACTTTGAGTTGAGTTTCATGTAGGATCAGAGATAGGTGGCTTTCCATTTTTCCCAGCACCATTAACAAATAGGCTATCTTTCCTCCAATGAATACCTTTGGCACCTTTGTCTAGTATAAAATAACTGTACTTGTATAGATTTGTCTGTGTCTTCTGTACCATTGGTCTTTGTGTCTGTTTTGGTGCTAAAACCATGCTCATTTTGTTACTATAGCTCTGTGGTACAGTTTAAGGTCTGGTATTGTTATGCCTCCTGCTTCACTTTTCTTGCTAAGGATTGCTTTGGCTGTTCTAGATCACTTGTTTTTCCAAATGCATATAGTGATGTGGCCACATCAATGTTTATAGCAGCTCAATTCACAATAGCTAAACCATGGAACCAACCTAGGTGCCCTTCAATAGATGAATGGACAAAAAAAAAGTGGTATGTATATTCAATGGAATATTACTCAGCTTTAAAGAACAATGAAATTATGGCGTTTGCTGATAAATGGAGTTGGAGAATATCATGCTAAGAGAAATAAACCAATCCCAAAAAACCAAAGGCCGAATATTTTCTCTGATATGTGGATGTTAATTCACAATAAGTGGGTTGGGGTACTAGGGAAGGATAGAGTTACTTTAGATTAGATAGAAGGGAGTGAAGTGGGGGGAGGGGATATGGGGATAAGAAGGATTATAGAATGAAACAGACATTATTACCTCATGTACATATGACTGCATGACTGATGTGATTCTACAAGATGTACAATCAGAAAAATGAGACATTATGCCCCATTTATGTATATCAAAGTGCATAACTACATTCTACTGTCATGTATAACTAATTAGAATAAAAATTTTTTTAAAAAAGTTGGACATGACCCATAAAAAAACAATGTAGATTGAATTTGAGAAAAAAAGCTGTGGTTCTATGGAGGACTTTTAGGATATGGATGGATGCATAATCCTGTGTTTTGGTAAAATTAGAAATTCAGTTGCCTCACAACTTGAGTCATCAATGTGTCCTTGCTTGGGTTTCTGTCAATCTGGATACTGTAACTTCTAAACCATTCCTGCTGTATCTTGAATTTCTGAGCAGTACTCAAAGCACTGACTAAAAATTGCAATATTCTAGAAATAAAATCCACCTGTGAATAGAAAAAAATATACACTGGTTAAATATATGATGATCTAGTTTTAAAAAAAAAGTGTCTATTCAGATCCTTTGCCCATGTTTCAATCCCGTTGTCTTTTTATTGTTGAAAAGTTTGGATTTTAAATGATTCTTCAACTGCACTTCAAAACTCAACCCATGCAGGGAGAGTTTGGATTTCAATCTTGTCTTCCACTGAGAACCAAGTCATTCTGGGAGAACTCCAGTCCCAAAATTGTAGTTCTTAATAATCTCTTTATAATTCATTTACACCTTCAAGAATCTAATGAAAACTATGAACTCTGTCCCCAGAAAAATGAACACATGCACATTTATCTATTTTTTCATCTAGAATTTAGGGAGCTTCTGGACCTTCTGCCATTCATCCACTGCCTTGATCAGATGTTTTCATGAGGCTGTAAACCTACTTTCTGATGGGATAATTGTCGAGCCACTGAATCTGCTTCTAATGGGCAACATAAAATTCCCATATTTTACGTTTCCACAGAGAAAAAACTGTGTGAATTGTTTAAATTATCAAAATTGCACTCGGACAAAAAGATGTTACGGAGGGCTGCTTTAAAAGACTGCCTTCCATCATTCCTCCGAATTTCCCCTTGGATCAGGCCAGGAAATGAGAGCTTTTCTGTCATTTAGGACCTTCTCAGAGCAGGTTCCTCTGCATTGCACTTCAGCCTGACGCCATAAGCCCACATTGTAGCACTGTAAGAAAGTCGTACAGTCTTTTATCATTGGTTAGCAGGGCCTCCCCTGATGCTCATATACTCCCCTGATGCCCAAGGAAAACTGTGCTTCTCTTGACCCCATGGTCTGTCTCCACCTTGTGAACACCAGAAGACTTTTAGCAATGTGTTCTCCCCTGCTTTTGCCCTAAGAAGCTCAGAGGTGATTTCGCCACCGACCTCTAGGAAGAAGACTGAATAACTGGATTGGTCTGTGACTTGGTGTTGACGACCTCTTTTCTCCTGTGCCCTGATTGTACTTCCTGTTCTTCCTGATGCATCTCCATATTCTATTTCAAACTGTTTCTGGAGCAACCCAACAAACTCCCCTTCTAATCTTTGTCCCTCTGCACTTCAGCAGGGCTCACGATCATTGGCTTCACCTATGTCCTCAATGACATCAAGCTTGTTTTGTAGTTATTTTTTTCAACTGCGACTTCTAGGTACTGGATTCAAGGGTGTTTTGCATGAATGTGAAAGGGGAAACGCTAGAGGTGCTGTGGTGGGTTTTCCCACTCAGCAACACTTTCATAGAACATCCAAGCCAGGCAGCGTGCTAAGTACTTTACAAGTATTAACTAAGTTAATCTTCACAAAACCCTGGGAGGTAGGTATTATTTTTATCACTCCTGTTTTACAGATTAGAAAGCAAATAACAGATTAATAAACTTGCTCAGGCTAGTTAGCTAGCTAGTTGGTGGCAGACTAGAATTAGGAATAGGGTCATCTGCCTGCAGAGTCCACTCTTTACCCATTAGCTTGCTAGAGCCAGGGCTTTGGGACTCTTCACAACCCCTTCAAGGTCCTCGTAAAGTGGAACAATAACACTCACTGCTTCCTAGACTTGTGATCAAATGAGGCTCCATGGGAAGGTAGGTCCCACTCAGTGGGAACTCCACTTTGTCCTCTTCAACCAGAATTTACCCAAGAATCAAGACAAAAATTCCTTGGGAATCCAGGGTGAGAGGAATAAGGCACCCAACAAAACCTGTCTGTAAACACCAAAAAACAGACTTCAGACTCATCCTTTCATCTCATTTGAGTACCCAGACACTGAGTTTGTAAAATGTGTTAAGAAACTAACTCAAACTTAGTTTTGACACATTTTAATATTTGGCAAATCATTTTGAAAAATGAAGTTGAGATTAAATTACAATAAAATGTTCTAACAATTTGGTAATCAATTAACAACAAAGCAGAGTGAAAATGTAAGGAAATATATAGTGCCTCATGTTTTAAGTATTTCCAGCAGCTACCAAGTGCACCATTGCTCCTCCTAGTTAAGACATGGCATGAAAATTTGAGCAGAGGTTATACCCTACAATTTTAAACTGAAGCTTAGAACAGTCTGAAAATAAGAAATCCCCTCAGACCAATTCACACAGGTACAGTACTTTCAGAGTCTGCAAAGCCCTTTCAGAAATATATTTTCAGTAACCCTCAACCCCATCAGCTATTATTCCCATTTTACAGGTAAGTACAATGAAGCCCAGAATGGTAGCAATTTTCATGCATCATTTGCCTAATGTCTTTATTGTCAGCCAGCAAGTTAAACAACCCAAGAGAGAAAAACCGAGGACAGTACACTACGGCTGGAGCTTTGAAAGAAGCACACACAAGGCATGAGAGCAAGGCAGAGAAACTCTCCCTGCCTCTGGCCAGGGGATGTGGCAAAGCTATGCCAAATAAGATAAGGGAGCCAAGTGAACAGGGTATTTTGGAGGTGAGGTGACAAAGTGTAGGGAGAGGCAGACTAAAGGACCACATGCTGAACAGCATGAAGGAAGCAATATGGAGCGCCTGAGAAAGAACATTCACCTACCTCTTGAGTACTGGGCTTGTGCAGGGAATGAGGATCACACCAGAAAGGCAAAGACCCTGCCCTTAAGGAGTTTAAGTGAGGAAACAAAAGCATTTCAGATAATTGAGAGTGTGATAAAGAACAGGGCAGCTAGCCAAAGAACAGGAGAAGCAGGCTTGGGAAGCAGCAGTCAGGGAAGGTTTGTTCAAGAGGGGATGTTAGCTCACAGACCTAAGACGAAGAAAATGCCAGTCATGAGTGGGGAGAGAGAGAAAGGGTTTCCAGGTAAAGAGCAGGTAAAAGACCTGAACATGTTGAAGCTTCTGCTCTGAAGAAACAGGCCCGTGGGAAGGAGGATACAGTGAATGATAAAAGTGGGTCCAGTTATTGAGGCCCAGTAGGCCATAATTTGGATTTTATTCTGAGTCCAAAAGAAGCCTCGGAAGGGTTTCCAGGGAGGTAGTAGTGACATTGTTTCATTTATATTTCTAAAGGACAGCTCTGAGGGCTCTGGGGAGAATGAATTACTGGGTGTCAGCAATACTAGTTGGGAGGCTTCTACCAGAATCTAGGCAAAAGGTGGGTAGTAGTTTGGGTCAGGGTTGTGAAATGGCAGAGGGAAATGGTGAAATCTGAGATATTTGGAGACAGACTCAACAGGAGCTTCTGATAGACTGGATATAGGATGTGGGTAAGGAAAGAATTATGGATAACTTCTAGGAACTGAAAAACTTGAGGCTATGTCCTCATCTAGAATTTTAGCAAGGGGGAGTCCAGAGTTCTTTGTGCAAGATGGAAATATATGGTGCTTGTCAGACATCCAAGAGAAGATATTCATAAGCAGCTAGGTAGCTATGAGGGCTGCTCAGGGGAGAGACCGAGATTAGTTATGGGGGTCACTGACCTACAGACAGTATTAAGAGCTTGGAATAAAATGGAAAATCTAGAGAAGAGTAAAGTGAGTGAGAAAACCCCCATCAGAACCCTAGGGAGTCTCTGACATTCAGCATAGAAAAGGCGAAGCCAGGGAAGTAGAGCTAGATGGGAGTGGCCAGGGAGGTAAAGGGGTGGGGGCACCAAGTCATAGAAGCAATGAGAGGCCACTGTGTTGAATGATGCTCAGGCTCATTAGGTCACCAGAGACCTGAAGGGTAAGAAGGTAGTTCATGGTTGGCATGGACATGGGTTGGAGAAGGTTGAGGAGAGAATAAAGGTAAAGAATTTGACAGTTACTGCAGATGGCTCTCTCCAGAAATGTTTGCAAAAAGAGCAAATCTATGGAATAATACATGGAATGGAAGTTTGTAGTTCTGTTTTTAAAGGGAGGAAACATACCAGGATTGCATGCTGATGGCAAAGACTGACTGCAGAAGGAAGAATGGCAGGAGCTATGCCCTTAAGTTGGCAAGGGCACCACACTCTCCCTTCTCATCCCTAACTGTATATTCTAGTTTCTGTGCTGGATGAAGTTCCTGTGACCCTCAACAGCTGGCCTTCTTTAGGGCCCCTCGCCTGTGTCCTGCTCTTCCCTCTCCAGGTCCTCCTTGGTGGTTCTTATTAACCCTCATGGTTTCAGATGCTCCTGTTACAACATCCAGACCTCTGACTCCCACCTGAACCTCTCTCCTGGATGTTCCCTCTGGATGACCCAGGGGGCTCCACACACTAAAGCCAGCCCTGGTCTCTGCATCAACCTCTCTTCTGTTTCAGGATGGAGCAAGAAGTCTAACCTGTCAACGTCTTTGGTATGCTCCCTTCACACACTTCCAGACTCTGTAATATATGGGAAAGTGATCTACTGATCCAGATCCAGTGAGTCAGGAACCAATGTGTTTTAGTCAGCTTTCCATCACTATGACCAAAATATCTGGCAAGAATAACTTAGAGGAGGAAAAGTTTATTTTGGCTCATGGTTTCAGAGTTCACTTCATGGTCAGCCAACTCCATTGCCCTGGTCCTAAAGTGAGGCAATACATCACGGTGTAAGGTGATGACAGCCAGGAAGCAGAGAGAGAACAGTCATGTTGGAGGCGCTAGGGACAAATATAAACCCCAAATACATTCCTCAGTGGCCTTCTTCTCCCAGTCATGTCCCACCTGCCAACATATACCACCTGATACAGTAGTTCTTCCAATTATTATATTATTATTACTATTATTATTATTATTATTATTATTATTTGCTGTGGGATATAGAAGACTGGTCTTTTTTCCTTTCAAATCATTGATCTATCAAATAGATCCCCACTGATACAGCTCTCATAATCTAAGCATTTCACCTACTGCTCTACCGTCTTGAGACTTGGGGGACACCTCATATTCAAATCAAAACCATGCTTCTACTACACACTTCCCTTTAGGGAAATTCCTCGAGCTACTTTATTTTCAAAATGTATCTTGAAATCTTTATTTTAATTAATGCACAGCTATTCACATTTAAGTCAGCAAGAGAAAACATCACTCTATGATAATAAATATTCATATGAGAAAAAGTCTGCAAAGTGATTTATTCTCACAGTTATTGCTAGAAGAAGTCTCCAAACAACCAGTACAGTAAAAATGTTTAAGAGAAGCACCAATTTTTCGGGTTTCTTAACCACTGCTTTAGTAAGCATCATCTTGATAATGTTCATATTTTTAAACTGCTCCTTCAGATGACAGTAACTCTTTGGTGTTTACTTTTATTTCCAAGTTTGTGATCTTGGAAGTGGCTACATTCGGGTTGTAAACTGTCTCACTGTCTTTTCACTCTCTCTTTTTAACTCCTCAATGTGGGCATCCAGGCGCTCCAGAATGTGATGAGACCTCAGTTCCTCCTCTTCCAAAAACCTCGTAGCTATGGAACCCAGGGGAGACATAGGTACAGAACACTAGGAGAGGACAAATTGTGATATGTATGAGTAAGCAGCAACTTACATTCCTAAAATGCACTGTTCGTGATATTTTCTAACAATATAAAAAGGAGATTTCTCCCTCAAAAAATATTTCTTTGTTTTCATTCTGAACTAAACACACTAAACTAATATTTCTTTGTTTTCATTCTGAACTAAAAACACTAAAACTAAAAATTGATAAGTTCTACAAAAATTAACATAGATCTCTCCCTTTCTAACTCAAATTGTATCAATGTAAAGCATGAAATAAATAGAACAAATTATTAGCTAATGGTCTGAATAATATCAATTTAAACTTATACATCCCTCTATCCCTCAAAAGAGAATATAGTTAATGTCTACTACTTCAAACTCACTTTAAAATTATGAATGCTACTTTTATTTTAAAGCAACAAAAATCTGCCAGCTAAAATCGGTATTTCCCCCCACTAAAATTCCACTCCATAGTCCTTTATATGAAGCTCATGATTCCAGCGACATTTCAGAATTCAGATTTTAGAAAGGTAATACAGGTAATATGCCACATGCAGTATATCCTCCTTTGCAGAAGTTATGTTCTATAATATCATCCTGAACTCTGGATCAGTGAACACAGAATCCCTGCCCCTGGGGAAAACACACGCACAGCAACCCATGTGCACACCCCCCACACACTCACAAAGACTACAATCCTGAACTCTAGAATCCACTCAGCCTCACAGATTCTATTTAGTCTCTATTCCACGAATGAGAAACAAGGTTCAGAGGTATTAAATGACTCTCCCAGGCTGCCCCTTTAACTGCTAGAGCTGGGGCTCAAATCCCATGCAACTGGCCCAGAGCTGTGCTTCCAGGACTATGCTGTGCTGCCCCCGCCACTGCCATCCACTGGCCATCTCTGCATGAGCACTGAGGCAGGAAGGCAGAGTGCTGCCTTGTGCAGGCTCAGCTGGGAACAGGCAAGGCAGTGACTCCAACGTCTCACCACTCTGTGCATGTCCACCGATGACTATGGAAGCACCACAACAGAGTTTAGGGAGAAGGCAAACACATCATCTTTGAACAGTGAGGATCAACTGTATTAACCTGCCACAGTCTGAGGTTATGTCCCGCAACTAAATATATTGATATTTCTGAAACAAAATGCATGGATACTCACAGTAATATAGAATAAACAAAGTCTTCTCAAATCCCATCAGTTTAAGTCAGAGAAGGCTTGGTATCAAAAAGTTTTGCTGCCAAACTTAGGGTTTTTTGTATTTCATAATTACATATAAATGAAATGTGGACTTATTTTAACACTAAAAGAAAACCTTTCCTTGGATTTGTTGCAACACTGAAAAGTCAAAAATCATCAACTTTCCTGAGTATACAATCTATAAGGTGGAGGGAAATGAACAATCCAAGGCACAGGCTTCTGTGCAGAAGCAAAAATACTGCGCGGTCTGCACAGCAGGGGAGGGAACAAGGGGACAGCAGAGCGTCAGATCAAAGGCAGCCTCTGCCACCAGGGTCCTTGCACAGTACCCAAACCAAGCGCTGCTTGCCTGAGATGTGCGTCCTTCCTCCACCTCTGCCCACCCACCCTTTTCTGACAGGCCCTCTTCCCTTTTCACTGCCTGTGCTGCAGGCAGGGGGTGCCCAGAGTCACTCCTAGAAACAACCATTCCAGTACAGAACTGGCCCTCTCTGAAAAAGACAGGAAGGGAGTTCCCAACTGGGGTTAAAAACAAATGAATACCTATAATTCATATTTCAGAACTGAGATATAATCTGAAAAGTAATCTTAGCTGAATGTGTCTTCAGAAGCAAAACTCTCAAGAAATAAGTGAGCATAAAAAGGGTAATTATGAGAATCAGTAAGAAAAACAATCACCCTCTTCATCTTTAAAAAATAAAATAAAATAAAATAAAATAAAACCAAATAAACTAATGAGCTAGTAAGATCAGAAAGTTTCCATACCGAAGATACAAATTCTTCTTGGTCATTCATACTGTCAGATGTAGTGTCAGAAAAATTGGCATTATTCGTATCTAGCGCTGAAGAGTTAGTCTGACACAGAAAGTAAGAAGGCAAAGAGACTGCAGAGCTGCAGGGGCTGACTTGAGGACTCAAGGGGGTGAGGACCCTCGCCACGGGGTCTACACCATCTGATGCTTGTCCTCTCAGAGGGTGGAAACCTGTTTTGTAGTGCTCAGTCTTTATTCCATCAGGTCTGTGCTGGCCATGGGCTGGCCTGGAGAGCAGATTAGAAAACAAAACAAATGAAAAATTGTTGCAACTCTTCTTTTTCCAACAGAAATGTTGTAGGAAGTTCACTTAGACATAAACAAAGAAGCCAACCAGTAAGGTCCTACAGTTTACCAAAGGAGCAGCCTACTCAGACCAGGTGCTCTTTTACACATTCAGACCCCAAATATCCAACCCCTACTGCCTGGTCCCTGCTCTCACCTGCTCTCACACAAGGGCCAGGAAGACAGACAAGCTGTAGAGTTCTAGACAGGTTCCTATGAGGATGGGGGAAGCAGGATGGGACAAGGGTCTCAGCAAAGGCTTTTGGTAAGGAAACACATAAGCCACTTTGTAAGATTTGAAGCCAGGTAACTTGTCCTGGAAAGCTTATTCCTTAGGCTAACGGCCTAAAATTAACTGGTCAAAAATACAAAGGAAGTTTTTTATAAAATGCCAAGTTCTGCTTCTTACAGGACTGGTGAAGTTGAGGTCGGAGGTAGCATGAAAAGGCTCGAAGGAGTAAAGCTGAAGACTGTCCAGAGAGCAGAAAACTAAAGCTCTCATAAAAGTGCTTCACAACTTTCCCTCCACTTTTTAACCTGACTGTGGCTTAGCTTGTGCACACTGTACTTCAGAATTAAACAGAGCCCTTTGATGAAGATTTAATTTCCATAAGTCAGAAATTCTCAAAGAAGTGAGAATTATATTTCCATGATACACATTTAAGAGAAACTTTTAAGGAACTTTACTTAAACTCTGCATTCTTGAACTCAGTTGTTCTGCAGTGTGTCGGCTTAAAGATACTGTCACTTTTTGTTTTGCACATCTGAGTAGCGAGCTCCAGTTGAGATTTGGTATCCATCAAATCTTTCTGTAGTTGTTGATTTTCAGACACTAATTTATTTAACGCCTCTATATAATTCTCCTGAAGGTCTGTTAGTGAAATCTCTTTTGCCTAATAAAAAAGAATACTAAAGTCATTTAATTTGTACAATACTTGTGATCTGTGTTACTGCTAGCCAGCAGTAACTAGCTCAGTTATTGTTTTACTTTGCAAAAAGTGAAGGTTTGTCTTTAGTTAAGACTAATTCGAAAAAGCATTCTGTTTCTTAGAATAAATGGGAGTGGAAAGAAAGAGCACAGTGGGATTCCTCATGTGACAGGAATATCTGAGGTGCTGGGGGAAGGATGGAAACAGGATGGAAGAAAGCCGTGAGAGCCAAAAACAAGGACAAGGAAAGTAAATAAACAGCAGTCATGGCTGTTCTGCAACAAAGAAGTCCGCACAGCCCCATTACACCTAGGGAAGAAAATCTACAGACCTAGTTCAAGGAAAGAAAATTAAACGTAAGGTGCTAAGAAAGAATTCTGCAAGGACCACTTCTGAACAAACATTCTTACATCCTAAACACTTTTACATAATAACTTTGGTCATCTAGGTTTGTTCTTGGACAGGACAAAGCAGGATGTGAGTACATGGTAGGAAGTACTACACTGATCTGGTCTTAGCATTTGATACTAAGTTTTATCTCTCTTCACTTCTATGTGTTTCTTAGTAATACAGAACCATTTTTTTTCTAATGACATTTTCATTAGCATTCTACAAAATTACAGTGAAGAAGATTACAGATCTTCTTTAGAGAAGATCATTGCTAATATGATGTATATACGTTGGTCTTTCCTATAGAAGATTTTCTGAATTTACCTAACAGAAACAGAAACTTTCAAATATACCTGTAACTATCTCTGTTCCAGTGGCAATGAGTTACAAGATCTCAGTTTCGATAAGTTTTTCACACAAGATAAAATCTTAGAGAAGACTATTTGCAGGATATAAAAGCTAAATTTCAAACTACTGCCAGTGTTTAAAAACATGGTAAGTATTTTACTGGCTGCTATTTTTTAAAGATAATTAGAACTACATCCCTGCAATCCCAGCCATTAGGGAGACTGAGAATCAAAAGTTTAAGATCAGTCTCAGCAACTTAGCAAGATGCTGTCTCAAAATTTTAAAAGTATATAAATAAAAAGGCTAAGAATATAACTCATATAGCTCAGTGGTAAATGTGCCCCTGGGTTCAATCTCCAGTATAAAATGATAACAATGATGATAGTGAGATAATTTATTAAATGTTTTTAACCCAAAAATTCATTTGTAAAAGTAATTCTACCTTCCTAGGTGCTGAAATACAAAAGGGAGCTTCCTCATAATTATTTCTAATGACTTGTATAACATGTTTACACTGTATAACTTCGAAGCCAGACAAAGTTTAAACTACTGACAGGATTTTAACACCCAGAGTTTGATATCATTAAGTGTACTTTTTAAAAAAAGATAAAACTTGTTTTTTCCAGGCACCTTTCAAAAATTTCTCAAAGTTATTACTTTATTAAAAACAATTACAGATAAATGAATGAGAAAGATAATATAAAAACAGGAGCAAGCATGCACCTAATTGTAAAGAAAGAACAATATGACTAGTTAAGTGGAGGTTCTCAGGAAAAATTCAGCTGAACAGAATCTCTGGTCATGTTCTGACTTGAGTTCTTATGAGCATTCTCAACTCTTAAATTTGAAAGTAAAGAGTAAGGTATACTTATAAGATATAAGTATACTTTACCAAGTATAAGGTATATTTATATCTTATCACTGTATAAGAAAAGGTAACACCCAAACACTGCCAACTTCTGAGTCTTTTGAGGATTCTGTAGAGTAAATCAGACTCATTCTTGGATTTCTTCATGACTAGCTTAGTATTGGCTTTATCAGGGCACCCAACATCATAAACTATCCACCTACTCAGCCAGCCACCTGACAAAATGTTTAACTGTTGTCTCTTTTCCTATTTCTCCCCTTCCTGTGTGTCCTTTAAAAAAACCAAAACAAAAAACCCACAAATCTTTTCATTACAGTATTAGGGACTTGAGAAGGAAACAAGATTTGAATGAATGTTTTCATCTGCCATCTTAAATGACCGTATAATATTTCATAGTATAGACAGCCACAAACTAATCATTTAAATAAATACTTTTGGTACATTTCAAAATTCTGGATATTGCACACAATACTGACATGACCATTTTGCACACGTGCTCTTATAGGATGGGTTCTTTGGGGATACAAATTGATAAGCACATTGAAGAGCAATTCAGCAATGACTATGAAAATCAGAAATGCACACAACCCAGGTGTTCAGAGACTCTGTGTACTTACAAGCTTGATGGCTATTGCTAAATTGTCTTCCTGAAAGGCCATATCAATCCACTTTCTCATTAAGAGTGCACAAGGGAGCCTGCTTTCCTACATATTTGCTAACAGTGACTATATATTAGTTTTTCAAAATCATCATAAAGCCAAGTACCAAAGGAATTTTTTTTATTCTTGATTAGGGAGGTTGAAAAGTTCTCCGTGTTCACTTGATATTTATATGGTTTCTATGAATTATCTACTTATATCATTTGCCAATTTTTCTATTTGATCATCTTTTTCTTATCCTTGTATGAAATTCTTACATACGAATGTTTAATCTTAATCTTTCATTTATTTACAGATTGTTTTCTATTAGTCTTTTTATGGACTCTTTTTGTCATCTAGAAATTTTAATTTTTTTTGTTTTGGTGGTACTGGGGACTGAACCCAGGACTTTACCGATAACTAGGCAGGTGCTTTACCAATGAGCTATGTCCCCAACCTTGAAATTTTACATTTTCATGTTGTAAATTCCTTTGTGGCTTCATGATGCTTAGAGAATTTGGCCATCTGAAAGATTATAAAAATAATCCCCCATTTTTCTAGTTGAAATAGAGTATTATTCTAGTTTTTTTCACTTTTTTGCATTTCAGCCTCCTGATTGTGAAATTAGCACTACTTGGGAGCAAATGGAAGCACTGTGGAAGCATAATACTCTGTAGAAATTATTTTTTCTGTATTTTCACAATCTGTGGATATCTGACCTACATCAAAGAAAAGATGGATCAGAACAGATGTGTCATTTTGAAAATTACAGGAATTTTATAACAATATAGTTAAAAGAGCATCACACCTATTCATAACTCACTGTTGCTAATGGTGTTCTCTGTGGTTTCACAGAAGATTTTATGCATTTTTTATTCTCCCTACTAAATTCTTCCGATATCTTAAAGACAAAAATCCTACTATAGTCATCCCTTTATTCATCACAGCACCTACGAAAATGTTTTGAACATAAAAGATTCTAAAATATTTGATTAAATGAATTATATCTTATAGAAATATAATTTAAATTATTTAAAGATGACATACTTGATAAAGAAAAGATATGTGAATATAATAAATGCAAATAATAAAATCAGCATTTAGCATTTATTGTATATTTACTAAACGCCAGGTACCATGCCAAGTCCTTTACATATATTCTCCCTACTTATAGAACATAAGCTTGTGTGTGTTTATTATGACATACGTGCTATAAAAAATACCTTCCTACCGCTGGAGTGGAAAGTCACATTCTGCTCACTTCCATCATTGCTTTCATTTTATTTGAAAAAAATTCTGAAGGAGCATTCCACTAGTTTAATCTTAACTTATTCCATAATGTCAACATTTACAAAGTGATTTTTTTTTTTTGGAACCAGGGATTGGACTCAGGGACACTCGGCCACTGAGCCACATCCCTAGCCCTATTTTGTATTTTATTTAGAGACAGAGTCTCACTGAGTTGCTTAGGGCCTCACTAAGTTGCTGAGGCTGGCTTTGAACTCGAGATCCTCCTGCCTCAGCCTCCCAAGTCGCTTGGATTACAGGCGTGCGCCACCACGCCCGGCTTACAAAGTGATTTTTAAAGGCTTTGAAAAAAGAAAAACTTAAGTTTCTATTTACCTCATGTAAACCCAATTCCAATTTCATCACCATTTCAGAAAGATGACGATTTTCTAATTTTAATGATTCCATCTGATTCAAAATCTCCTGACAAAAGAAAAGCAGAGAGAGAGAAAATATATATATATATAATAAATCACATGCATTATACAAAATTTTTGCACATGCAATTTTTACTTGACAAAGTTACATTCTTTAGTCATATACACACATCGATGCACATATGAATAAGCACACATGCTTTTCAAAAGGATATGGTGAAGGTGTTATTGGGTGAATTAACACACATGTAATTATTATTCCATGAGGATGAAGCAGCAAAGCTTCAGTTCATAGGCCAACCCCTCACTCCTGCATCAGTCTCTTCCAACTTGACTTCCACCTCCAACATCATGTCCAATTGTACTTCTTTAACCAAATACTAACTTGTTTCCAGTCCTACTCTCCTTAGCTTTTCCCCTTGACTATTCCTGCTTGAAATGATCCCTGTCTTTCGTGGTTTACTTCTTCCTTAGCCAAAAGTATCTGCAAACTTCCTCACTGCTACATTTTTTTTTTGCTCCATTCCAACATCATTTTTAATTTAAGTGATAAGTATCCTAAGTTTGGTACAAGTCACCGCTCTGTATTTTCTATGCTTTTTCATTACAATCTCTAAGATTCTCAGGAGGTTTCAAATACCAGCTTCATGTAAGGAAAGACTACCAAGTCTAACCAGGATTTTAACCTTGAACTCCAGACTTTCTGTGGCATTGACTATTAGATATTTTCACAACATGTCTAGCCTTTCTCTCAAACTCAATATGCCAAATCAAATTTCCCCACCAACTTCCCTACTATGTGTACCTTTCACACAAATTCACTGTCCTTCCCCAAATTTACTCCCTATCTTTTCTCTATTTCATTATAGAGTACCACTTTCCACCCAGTTGCTTAAGCTTAAATTCTAAGGCATCTTTCCTGAAATCTATCTTCCTCATCTACTTTGTCCAGGCAATTTTACCAGCCAAGTATCTCCAGAACTCATCTACTTCCTTCCACATCCCTTGTCCCTGCTCAGACCACCATCTTGCTGCTATACTAGCACAGGAGTGGTCTCTTTGCCTCCTTGCTCTTTTTTCACTTGAGCCCACAGGACCTTGTACTCCTGCCCACAGCATTCTCTACGTACCTCAAGACCACATTAGAATGCCTTCACATAGCTCACTGAAACCTTCAGGGCCTATTCCTGCTTTCTAGCCTCATCCTGTCCACTCCCTCCGCCTGTATTCTCATTTCAAACACAGCCGGCATGTCACGCTCTCTCAGAGACCTCCGTGCTTCTTTCCCTTGTCTTACTTGCTCCTCCTCCCCCCTCACCCAGCTCATCCCTATTCTGCTCTAAGGTCTTAACTTAGGTATCAAACCCTCTGGGAAGTCTCACTGAGTGGTCCAGATCTGCCCTCCCTAGGTGCTCCTAACAACTTGCACACACCATTCATGAAGGTCTGTATCCACTGTCACCTCCCCAAAATTCTCACTAGGCTGCGTGCTAACCAGCATACCCTGAGACCAAAGTAGGTGTCTAATAAAAATTTACTAAATTAAATACTACGGAAATTAAATTTTTAATAAATTCAACCTTCAAAAACAAACATCATATAGAGTTTTTGTTCAGGCTTAACCTTGTGTTCCATTGCTTTTTCTTCTGCCTTTTGCATCTCTGCTTTGAGTTGCTTTTCCATGTCTGAGGAAGAACACTTGGCAGAGGCAATGGTGATATCTCGCTGATGCAATTCCCGAGTTAGTTGAGAGATTTCTATCTTCATTCCTTCCAGAGCAGAACTATAACTCTGGTCAGCCTGTAAAATCTGTTCTTTCAACTACAAAAGAGGAGAAAGGAAAACACCAAAAGTTAAGGGAAATCATTTAGATAGAAAAATATATTAATGGTTAGTCAACAAAGGTATATTTACCTTATCTCAAGATATAAAATTTTTCCTACATTAAATCTGCAGAAAATCAGCAATTTACCAAGTTATGTGTCAGGTGGTTATACCCATCATCATTTATTAAATCTCAAAAAGAGAAAGAGAAAGCTTTCACTGAGCATATTTGAAATAATGTTTATAGTTCACAGTGAGCAGGCTTTGATCATCTTGAAAATAATTAAATAGCTAAAGAAAGAAGGTACTTTCCCTAAGCACATTCTGCTCCTAAATATTAACACCAACCCCAATCAATAAACAGGTTAAAAAAAAACTAAAAGCAGACGTGTCTCAAAAGAAGAAACATGAAAGACCAACAAATATATGAAAATAAAATCTTCAGTAGCTCTAGCAATCAGGGAAATGCAAATCAAAATTACCCTAAGATTTCATCTCACTCCAGTCAGAATAGCAATTTTCAGGAATACAAATAATAATAAATGTGGCAAGGATGTGGGGGAAAAGGTACCTCATACACTATTAATACAACTGCATATTAGTACCACCACTCTGGGAAAAAATATGGAAAATCCCAAAAAAACTATAAATGGAACCACCATATGACCCAACCATCCCACTCCTCAGTTTTATCAAAAAAAAAAAAGAAAAAAGAAAAACTAAAATCAGCATACTATTAGTGATAGTCACCTCAATGTTTATTATAGCACAATTGACAGTAACAGCCCAGATGCCTTTCAATATATGAATGGGTCAAGAAAATAGGGTATATATTACACAACAAAGTATTACTCGGCCACAAAGAATGAAATTGTGGCATTTGACAGTAAATAGATGGAAATAGAGAACAATGTGCTAAAGGAAACAAGCCAGACTCAAAAAATCAAAGGTCAAATGTGTTCTTTCATATGCAGAAGCCAAAGCAAAATAAGGAGACAAAGGGAGAGGAGGATCGGATATCATAAAGATACATGGAAGATCAGCGGAGCAGAAGATGGAGATTGAGAGGGAGAAAGGCAGGAAAGACAAGAAAGGGAGGAAATGAAAACAAAGGAATGAAATTAACAAAACAAAGCTATGTGCCACAGGAAATGCTACCTATATATATGTAGAAAGCAACAATCAAAAATAAATAACTTAGCAAAAGGAAAATCACTAGAGTAGAAAAACAATGGGGGTAGGAGGAGGAGAGGGAAGGTGGGAAACGGGAACTGAAATGGAGTAAATCAAATTCCATGCATGTATGATTTTGTCAAAATGAACCCAATTATTATGCTCTTTAAAAAGAAAAAAGAAAGAAAAAAGATCCATTTCATAACCCTTCACCAATTCTTAAAAAAAAGACTTAAAAAAAAAAAAGACTTTTTTAACCTTCCAACCCATTCCTCAGTCTAAAAATACATCCAGTCTTGCAATCGCAGGCATACACATTTTTACCTTCTTAATTTCTGCCCTGTACTCATTGTTATGTCCTTCCATCTTCTTTAATTCTTCATATTTTTCCATTAGCTCTTGGCTCAGCTGTTTACATGTTGCACTCACAGATTCCAAACTGTATTACACAGACACAATCACGTATTTAAAATAAAATAAAAGTCCTAAAACCCACAAGTTAAATTATCTAATTTACCTTTTTTTTTATCACCCAGTGCTGGGGATAGAACCCAGGACCTCACACATGCTAGGCAAGCACTTACCACTAGGCTACATTTCAGTCCTCTAATTAACCTTCTTGATGTCCAAGAAATATTCAGCCAATATCTTAAAACATCACCCTCAGCACAAATTAAAACTTATTTCCAATGTCCTTAGTAGCAGAGGTGGCTAACTATACATCAAAGGTTTGGCAATAGTTTTGACTTCCGTGTTTACCTATACTTTCCCTCTGCTTAAAATTAAACTAGCTACAAAAAAACCCTGAAGTTAACAAAAAATTTTTTCTCTCTAGTTCTATTAGAGAGTGCCATCATAGAGCTGCCATCATAGTCTCACTCTTCATAACACGTAATTTTATACCATCCTGTACACAGCCACAAGGATAACCTTTTGAGAGTTCCTGACTCATTACCCGTACTTAAGAATCAATCCTTCCTCAGATATAAGAACCTCAGAAGAGAGTTAAAGTACCTCTCTTACCTCACTGCTCATTTCTACTAACATGATCTTTTTGCCCCTAAGCTGATAAGTCTCATGGTCAGTCATGTGCCATTTGTTATGCTGACTTCTTGTCTATTCATGTATCACCTCCTGGATACAAAGCACCTCCATCCCCTCCCCACCTTTCAAGAATCAAATCAGAATTTATCCAATTAAGAGGGATCCTAATCCTCACTCCCCTAATGACCCTAAATACCATTTATTTCAATTCTTATAAGTTTGAATATAAAAAATTTCTTGGATTTTTCTTACACTTTTTCACCAACATAACCAATTTACTAAATAAACTATCATCCAAAAATATCATTTTTCTAATACAACAGCACAAAAAGAATTAAATTCCCCTATTTCCTACTTTAAGGAATATTTCCTTCAACAAACTATTTTAAATAGTCCCCTTTTTTGTTTTTGGAAGAAAAAAATTTTAAACCACTGGTTTATTACTGAACACTGGTGTCTGTATCCATTTATTCTAATTTTATCTATTTCTAAAAATCCTAAAATGTTCATTTGTTTAGTACTTTGTATATGATTACAATGGGTCAAACACTGAAGTTCAGACAGAAGAAAAATCAGAGATCATCTTGTACTCTCTGCAGATGGGAAAATCAATCAGGGCTACAGAGGCTGTAGTGCCCAAGGTAATGCTGCATGTCAGAAACACTGACAGCTTCAGTGCTGAGAAAAGGACAGTAAAATAAATACACATATAAAAGATCACAAAGAAGTCCATCAATAAAAAATCTATGATAAATTTCAGTTCTAATATCAAAAATAATGATGAACTTTATTTTATTTAAACTAAATCATGTATACATACAAAGAATGCACACAAAGAATGTGTTGAGTATTCCAAAAGAAACAAGAAGATGTGTGTGTGGTGATGGGCTGTTGTATTTAACATAGAGATAAAACACTCAGAAAATACTTTGTAGTTTCCCAACACAGAAATAAAAATGAAAACAAACAGGGCTGGGGACATAGCTCAGTTGGTAGAGTGCCTGCTTTGTAAGCACAACTGGGTTCAATCCCCAGCACTGCAAAAAAATAAAAAGAAAAAAAAAGAAAACAAATAAATGCATTACTTAAAGTTAACCTAACAAGTGTAGAATGTCATTTTTTGTTGTTGTTCTTTGCTTCCCTGGAACATAATAATATTTCTTATCTTCTACTTGTAGAAAATGTTAGTATACAAATGATTGTGATTAATATGGTCACAACAAACATCAAACTCGTTTCCCAGTCAAAAAGGTCAGAAGCAGGACAACAGGAGTTTGGTGGGTATATTGTTGCACTGGTCAGAATTCAATTAACAGTCAAGTAAATTTCAGCAACACTGCAGAACAAAGAGGAGCACTGAGTGTTCTGTGAATCTCCAAGCCAAACTGAAGGAGTTCTAAACAGGTTAAGGATGAAGAAGGACAGTCAGTACAGACAACTCCTTAAAGAATTTGATCTTGAAAGGGAGCAGAGAAATGTGGAAATAATTTGATGGTGATATAGAATTAAAGGAGGGTTTTAATTTTTTTTCCAAGATGGGAAGCATTAAAGCATATTTTATATTAGTGGAAAGAATCCGATAGAAATTAAAAAAAAAAAAACTTCATGATGTAAAAGAAAAAGAAAATAGCTGCAGGAACAGGATACACATGGATGGGTAAATCTAAGGAGCTCAGTTCATCCACAGATTACTGGCACAAATGTAGGCAGACCAGCAGATATGGTGGTAGAAAGATTATACAGAAAAATTAATTGCTTATGTTTTCTCAATGAAATAAGAAGTAAAGTCATTTGTGGATGCTAGAGAGAAAAAAAAAACCTTTTCACTGAAACTATTATATTACCATATTCATTCAATATGGTGATCAAAATTTCATCTTAAAATGAGGTTTTTGAAATGTGTACATAATTATCTACCTGCCTTCAAGACGAGTCACCTCTGCCTGCAGAAGTTCTTCACTTGTATGGGTGAAATCCAGCTGGGAGAGCACACTGTCTAAGTCTCCTTGCCTTTGAGAGGTGTACTTCTTTTCTGCCTGGGACTCCTCCAGTGGCCTATGGGAGGACACAGATGATTGTAACAGGCCTAGAATCTTTGCAAACAAAAACAATGCACTGCCAGGCTATTCCCCGCTGTTTTGGGTAATTAAGCTCTTGGGAATTCTTCATTTAGTCTCCTGCTTTATCTAAAGAATACTGGGAGAGCAGTCAAGAGATGCTGCTTCCCAAGAGTCAGCAGCAATTTACTCCCTTCTTAACTAGGACTTGGTCTGTTTTTCAAGGGAAAAGCCAGATTAAATAGCAGAATCACCTTCTTGACACATGCGTCAAAGAAAAACTACAGGACAATTCTGGCAAGAATAAAAGTACTACAGAGTTAACAGGAGTATAGCTCACTCAATCACTTTCCACTAAAAACCTCGATAATGCATATATAAACTAAAATTAGCTTTAGGAATATTTTTAAAAGGTCTAGCTTATCATGACCTATTCTACCAAAAGAAGAAGGCATTCTAGGAAGAGACTACAATTCCTTTCAGATCTGGAGTTTTACCAAGAGTGTGGACTAAGGGTTTCCAACTTTCTAAATGTCAGCCTTGGTTCAGAACCCAAACTGAAAGTAGAAAAACTAACAATTCAGTTTTATAAAAATCTAATATGGAAATCAAAACTAAATAAGGAAATCCACAATATAATCAAATATAAAATTGCGAACATGCAATATTAATACTGATGCTTAACGTCAAACAACCAAATAGGTAAGATGAATAATAGTTAAGATTAAATACACCTTATGGCCTCTAGTGTGTGTTGAGTACCAGTTGGTTTTAATTTTGCTTGTAACTTCTCCTTTTGCATTTTTGCTTCACGGATGAAATTTTCTTGAGACTGAAGATTTGCCTTCAATTCTCTCTTTTCGTCCTGCAGAGCCTGCAAAGTACTCAGGAAGAGAAAGAAAAAAAAGTTATACAGTATTACAATTCTTCCATTTCATCAGAAAAGGAAGCCAGAGAGTCAAACTGAACATAACAGGCAGTATTACAGTCATCAATATCTGAACCATCAGTTACTGAGTAGGGAAGAACCATAGACTTTGGGAACCTAGTTCTAGGTTAATAATTCTCTTAAAATACTCCCACACACATTTCCCTCAGGGCTAGTAATTTTAAAACACACCTCTAATAATTTTTCAGATTCCCTCAGTTTTTCTTCTCTTTGTCGCTGTTCCTGCAAAATCGTCATATTGGTTCCAATCAAGTCATTAACCCTTATGTTAAGGCGCTCTATTTCCAACTCATTGGCACATATGGTGTCCTTGGCTCGCTCAAGTTTACTGCTCAGGTGCTGAATTTCCGATTGGCTGGACAGCTCCACAGACTCTAATTTCTGTTTCCGATTGCTGAGCTGAGCCTAGAAACACATAGATTATCAGTGGGTAAAAGGAAATGATAAAACAATAAACAATGAATACCGAAGACTAAAATGAAACTGAAAACTATGAAGTATTAACTCACTAAAAAATATAAGTACCTTAAGGTGTAGAAAAAATTGAGAAAGTAAGGGGATTGAAGAGATGCTGCCCACTTAACTGAAAAGACAGTTGCATTATTCCACCTACACACAGGAAACTGGAACTATATTATTCTATTTCTTATGGAAGTTCAGATAATGAAATTGTAAAAATCACCAAATTTCTTAAATTTTCACTCTCTACACATCCCTATCATATGTTTATGTTGCATGTGGTTAATTATTCTGTTTCAGCATTCTTTTCAGATACATATAAACACTCAGATGCATATGATTTAAAATGATCAGAAAATGCTGTTTAAATCTGGAAAGGTGGGGAGATTATAGAACTGTATCCACTGAGGAAAAGGGTATTTGTAGTGGAGGAGAGATTATATCATCAGTTTTGGACATTTCCTGAGCTAGAAGATTTAACCAAATATAATATATTTCAAATTAGTTTCTTTTTTTCTTTTTGGTACCAGGGATTGAACAGGGGCACCTTACTACTGAGCTACATCCCCAACCCTTTTTATTTTTATTTTGTTTTGAGATAGGGTCTCACTAAGTTTGGATAGAATCTCACTAAGTTTGTTTAAGGTCTCCTAAGTTGCTAAGGTTGGCTCTGAATTTTCAATCCTCCTGCCTCAGCCTCTTAAGTCACTGGGATTACAGGCAACTTATTTTAAGAAATTAGTTTTCCTTATTTTAATTAGTGTTTTTGAATGATGTTATATACTGAGGTACATACAAATAAAGCCACTTAGCAATAGTCTCATAGACCTATGAAGTATATTCGCTAAGCTTAAGGCTCTACATCTTAGCTATACTAGTTGTTGACTCTCAGCTTTCTTTAGTTTTCACAAGTTTTAATTCAACATTCAAACTGGTTCTTCATCTACACAGTGAAGACAGACATAAATATCTACGGAAGTAAACTTCCCTAATATTAAATATTCCTAAAGATAAAGGAATACAATTTTATTTTAGAAATATAAGTGGAAATGTTTCTGGGAAAGTTATCAGCTGAAAATTTAAAATTTTTATTGTATATAGTAGAGGGCCAAAATCTATACTGTAAACCATAAACCATAGTGACATATAGTAGATGCTAAGAGACAGAGAAAGGCAAAAACACAAAGAGTGTTTGTGCGAAGTACAGCTCACGATTCCAGTGTAAAGAGTCAAAATATTTTTCCAGATTCCCCACAACAGTGTGAAAGAAGGTTTACCAGAGGTTTAGATTCACTACAGTAACTGCCAAGCATGCAATTGTCTCTAAACATAAATACAATATAAATTTCTTTTCTGAAGGAGAAAATCCTGAACAAAATAAACAAATGTAGTGACTAGGTGAGGGAACGAGGGAGAAGAGGGCTGCAGTCTAGTTTCCTGAACCTACCCTAACCCTCCCTTACCCTAATAGCAGCCCTGGGGTCTGGAAGAACACTGCTGGAACACGACTGCCCAAAGGATACTCAGGATGAAGGACAATGCGTACTTGCAAAAACACTTAACATTGCACTAGCCATTTAACACAATTCAACTCAAATTCGTGAAGTTACAGCTAGCTTATCTAAGCTAGTTTAACCAGTTAGAGTTGCTACTTCAAATCTAACCAACTTTTTAGTGTTGAAAAATCAACATAGCATTATTTTACTGACTTACTATTTCAGTCATGCAAAAATACAAAGATTTTAAAGCATACTGAAAAGTGTACATCATCTTCAGTAAAAATTCTAAATTTTCACTAACTAGAGTTAATATACTAGACTTGTTACTGTCTAATATGGTAGTCACTCACCAAATGTGGCCATTAGGCAACTGAATTTGTGGCTAGTTTGAACTCATATGTGTTCTAGTTAGAAAACAGGCATGGAATTTCAAAGACTTATTTTTTTAAAAAAGAATGGAGTCGGGGGAGTAGCACACACCTGTAATCCCAGTGACTCAGGAGACTGAGACAGGAGGATCACAAGTTCAAGGTAAGCCTCAGCAACTTGGTGAGGCCCTAACTAAGCAACTTAGGGAAACCCTGTCTCAAAAATAATCAAAAGGGTTATGGATGCAGCTCAGTGGTAAAGTACCCCTGGGTTAAATTCCAAGTACCACACACAAAAAAATGTTAAAGTATGTACATATAATATTATTGACATACCAGATTAAATTTAAGATATTATTAAATTTAACGGTTTTTAATGTAACTACTAGAAATTTTTAAATTACATATTTCTATTAGCACTACACTGCACTGATCTCAAGAATACCTCTGCCAATACTAAGAAAAGTCAGAAAAAAATCATGTAAACCACTTATAAAATGATGATCATTTCTCTCTTAAATATCTGTCATCTGAGGCATATTTGAAGGTTAATATAGTTTTAAATATTTTTTTGCACCGAGTACTGTCACTAATTAACCAGAAACCAGAAACTTCTCTTAGTGATCTAACATTTAGCACTTTAAGTAGGCTACTAAAGTGGGTGGAGTTATTTCAACAACATGAATCACAGTGAAAGTAACTAAGGAGGCAAGAGCCAAGTTTATGGTGACAGGCACAGCAGTGATGGAAGCTCTCCAGGCTCTTCGAGCTGCAGCCTGGTGGGATGCTGCAGGGCTGAGCCTGCACTCACACATCTGGAGTTGACACGATGGGGAATTTGGTAAGGGCCTGATGTCTGCAATGGTCATACCTTCTTCATACTAGGACTCCCTGGAAAACGAAAAGCGCTGTTGCTCCTTAACATATTGTTCTCAACAATCTCACAACCTGGAGAAGTTTCATTGATGAGCCAACCAGGAACTACTACCACAAGTAATCAAAAAAGATTTCAACTCAACCCCAATCCCAAGCCTTTCCCTCCTGTCTCTCATACTTTAGCTGCCCACTCTAGTATCAGTTATCATTCCATGAATTTTAGAATCATTCTGTTAAATCCTGAAGATGCAGACAATTATTTGAAAAAATTAAGACCTCTATCAAATAACTGTTACCATAATAAATTTTAGATGACATGTATTTTAAAAAAATAAAAAGCATTAGAAGAAATCTTATCCTTGGAAAGATTTTGACATGAAAGAAACTCTAAAGAAGACACTGATAGAATTAAGTAATCCTAATACTTGCTTATAAACAACCATATTTCTGTAAAAAAGACTACTTGGCAAAATTAAACTGGGTAAAGCACACACAACTGCAACATAATAGCAAAGGGCTTATGCTTCATACTTAATGTATGAAAAGTTCTTTCAAAATAGTAAAACACACACATCCTTAACGAAAAATGAGCAAAAGATGCAAGCCAATTTGTAAAAACTTGAAAGTAGAAATATGAAAAATGCTCAACCTCACTCATAATTAAAAATGAATGTTTTTTTTACCTTTTAGAAAAGACAAGCCTAAAAGTAGGGTAACTAAAAAAATAATAACAATAATGCCCAGTGTTGGGGAAGTGTGAGGAAATGGACATTCTCACACATTGCTGGAAGACATCTCTATCAATCCACCTTTCAGAGCACTTTGGCAAGACACATTAAAACCTTTAAGAATGTACAACTACTCTGATACAGCAACTTCATTCTAGGGCCATTAAAAAAGATAAATGGGAAAACACTCCTAAATGTTTATAGAAGGATGTTCATCTAAGCACAATTTATAAGAGTGAAAAATGTAAAACTAAATGTTCTGTAATAAGGAATTGGTTACACAAATTATAATACATTTAATGGGAGAGTGGACTTCTATGTGATCATGACCACACATTTGTCACGTCACCTTTAAATAGGAAAAACCTTAAAGCTGTGAAAATTACAACACTATATTATATTATATTATATTATATTATATTATATTATATGGTACTTAGCATAGTGCCTGTCACAGTAAACACTCTACACATTTTTAAATTATGTTTCGTGGAAAAGTTCAAATGTACAAAGATAGATAATAAGATGATGATCCTCCATACACTCATCACTTACCTTCAAAACTTCCAACAATTTGCTAATCTTGGTATTTTTAAAAAGTTTACAACTACTCCTCCCATTCCAAATCAGTGTATTCAGCTTAATTTCTACTAAATGTGCATGAATGTAACAGTCTTCACTACATATGCACAGAAAAAAAGTCAAAAGAAATTTGTACCAAAATGTTAATCATGGTGAATCATGGCAAATCTCTATAGGATGGAATGGATGGATGATATTATTTCTCATTTTATCTATATTTTCTAATTCTTCTAAAATGAACACATATGTAATTTTAATAAATGACTAAAAAGCAGAATTTAAGGAAATCTATAACAGAGAGAAGCTATCTCTGAATTCCACTTTTAGATACTAAAATATGCATGAAAAAAATTATACCAAGAATTTTTTTTAAATGTGAGGGGTTATGTGTTGATAGACACCTACCCAAACCCCCAGATTTTCTACTGTTATTGTTCAGTGCTGACCCACATAGCAACCAAGTGTGATGAATCTATCTTGACTGGACTACTGATTGTAAAAGTTGCATCCAACAGAGAAAGGATGTTTTGTTAGAAAACTGGGGAAACTTGGACAGACTGGACATTAAAATTATATTAGGAAGACATTATTTATTTTGCTAATGTAATACTGTTATTACTGTAGGTTTTTTTAAGTCCTTATCTGTTGGGAAAGAAGTTGTTGTCTATGATTTGTTTTGTAATATTCTAGCCAAACATAAAAAGTGAAGAAGGGTACAGAGTTTCAGTTTTGCAAGATGAAAAAGTTCCATAGAACTGTTGCACAACAATGTTCATACAGTTAACACCAATGCAGCATACACTTCGAAATAGCTTAGGTGGCAAATTTTGTTGTTACATTTTAACAATTAAAAAAAAAAAAAAACAGAAGACGACGACTGGTGACAAGATGATAACTATTCAGCTAGGTAACAAGTATACAGAAGCTTATTTAAATGTTTAGAAAAATGATGGTCCTACATCATTGTACATACTGAGTCACAGAAAGATTTAATTTTGTTTAGTTTGCCAAGGGAGACAGAGACACACATTTATAAGTAACATTTTAGCTAAACAATCAGTTTTAGTTTAAACAAAAGCATCAAAAGGATAATTCAAATACCCTTAGAAGGGAAAACAGATGTTGGCTCTCTGAAGGCTGCTTATTCTAGCTCTAGTTGCATTATGGTAAATAAAAATCCCATTTATACTAACAATGAAGTTTTAATTGGACAGCTGATAATCACAATAATATTATGGAATTGGAGAACAGCAATTTGGAAAAAGGGTCTACGATCAGTAATAACACCACGGATAAATAACTGCAAATTAAAAAAATTAAGACACAATTTGCTTTTTTGCAATTTGAAGGCTACAATTAGAATGTAACAATACCTCACAGCAATTACATTTGTGTAGTGTGTTAGCATTCAGGTTAAAACAAAAATCCTGTTCTAGAAAACTCAGAATTTTGTTGTCCTGCTCTGGCTCAATAGCTTCCTGTACCTTAAAAATATTTTTTCCCCCCTTGGGATTGCTATGGGTCCTCTCCCGTCATTCTGACCAGAGTCACTTACAGCAGAGCTATTCTTGATAATTTACCTGACAGCTGACATTTCAGGAGAATGAACAAAATGTCAATACAGTACGAAGACTTAAAACAGCAACTAAATGGTCTGTTTAAAAACAAAAACAAAACTTCTCTCTAGCCCTCTTAGCCAGTCTTCTCTCATTCTTTAAACTGAAAAAACTACTAACCTTGACAGATTATCTTGATATCAAACAAACAACATATATAAACTGAATATAGGAAGCAGAGAAGAAGTGGTGTCTAGCACATAATAGCTGGTCACAAGTTCATTTCCCTTTATGTTCTTGTTTTTAATTTTAAAAGTAAGCCAGGTATGGTGGTGCATGCCTGTAATCCCAGTGTCTTGGGAGGCTGAGGCAGGAGGATTGCAGGTTTGAAACCAGCCTCAGCAATTTAGCCAAACTATATGCAACCTAGTGAGACCCTATCTCAAAAAAAAAGGGATGGGGGGTGCTAGGGATGCAGCTCAGTAGTTAAGCATTCCTGCATTCAATCCCTAGTACCAAAAAAAAAAGTAAAGGAGCTACAAATATCCTAAGAAGATAACAACCACCTAAATTAGGTATCTATATTGGGTTTTTGGTTTTTGTTTGTTTGTTGATCCCAGGGATTGAACCCAGGGGCACTTAACCACTCAGCTACATCCCCAGTCATTTTTTATTTTTCATATTGAGACAGGATCCTTCTAAATTGATGAGGCTGGCTTTGAACTTGCAATCCTCCTGCCTTAGTCTCCCAAGCCACTGAGATTACAGGCGAGCCACTATACTGGACACTATTTTGTTTAAGCTACCAGTTCTTCATAAAAATTTCTACCATTTTGTTCTAAATGTTTCTGCAACCAAAAAGACACTACTTTTAGTCAGGGTATATAACAATACAGTGTGACTCTCTCAGATTTTTGTTTCCAAACAGGCAGACAAGTTGAGCTCCCTGGCTTAGGCACCTTGCTTAAGGTACCCAATTATCAGAGATGAAGGAAGGCACAGACAGAAGTAGACCACTGAAAAGGAGAACTGCAGAACAGAGAAGGCGAGAGACCAGGATCAGGAGAGTGCACCTGAGAGGGCAAAGAAGCAAGCAGGCAGGAAGACCCAGTGTGGTTAGAAGAGTGAGCCTGGGGGATCCAGCGCCAGCTTCTGTAGAAGTGCGGGAGCGGGCAGAGGTGATGAGCATGTCTGGATGCTGAAGAGGATGAGCCCATAAGGAGAGGAGAGTACAAGAAAGAGAGCAGGCTTAGCAGAGAAAAGCTGAGAAAGACGAACAGCACCAGGAAGCTACATTACCATAGGTCAGACTTAATCAAAACCTATCTGTTTCTCATTATGTTAAAATGTCTTAACTTACCTGAATTATCTCTGATTGTTCAGCCAGAGCCTTCCTTTGTGCCTCCAGAGAAGATACCTGTTGCTGATAAATCAAGCGCTGCTTCTCCCAGTCCAGTGATTTCTGACGAAATTCCTGAGGAGCCAATTAAGGTACTTAACTTTTAAGTGCTTCCCCTTGCTGTCACCACTTCCCAGATTCACTTTTGCTTTAATTTTTCCCCACTTCCCTGGGTACACTTGCACCTTTCTCCACAGCAGGAGCCCCATTACTCACTTAGCTGACAGAACTGTGGAGCAATACCGAATCCCTCTCATACTGTGCCTTTGGATATCTGTCTTTCTAAATTTAACACCCTAATGGTGAAGAGTATGAAGCACAGATGCTGAACAGGGTCCATAACCATCTTCACAGATTTGCTGCCACCTAAGGGTTGTTATCATTTTCTAGAGATTTTTCAGAAGACTGATAACTAAAATTTCAAAATATGACTGCATATACCCTTCACTATTCAAACTCCTGATTTCTACACTCAGGAACTGAATGGATTCAAGTACATTTTTGGGTAAGTCAGTTGGCCTTAGGAACCAACTAGATTCAGATAACACACTATCCCTTAATACCCAATTATTTATTATCTCAATAGAAGATCTTGAATAACATGGGAAATCTGAACAAAAATTTAAGCCGGACGCAGTGGCACAAGCCTATAATCCCAGCACTTGGGAGGCTGAGGCAGGAGGATCGCGAGTTCAAAGCCAGCCTCAGCAACTTAGCAAGGCCCTAAGCAACTCAGTGAGACCCTGTCTCTAAATAAAATACAAAATAGGGCTGGGGATGTCGCTCAGTGGTGGAGTGTCCCTGGGTTCAATCCCC
The DNA here is from genome assembly GCA_020662805.1 of Glaucomys volans. NCBI lineage: Eukaryota > Metazoa > Chordata > Mammalia > Rodentia > Sciuridae > Glaucomys > Glaucomys volans. The sequence goes on along the minus strand of JAJEJO010003472.1, from coordinate 675,114 downwards.
AGTACCAAAAAAAAAAAAAAAATTTAATAGATACTTGTAACCCAACACTGAACAGTTCAAAATTAATAATGGACCATCAGCAACTTCAGACTGCATGATCAAGAAAACAAGCCCAAAATTTATTAAATGGGGCAAATCAAAGGGAAAAGAAACTCAATCGTCCTATTACTATCAGAGTCCTTTCTATGAGGGTCCTCTAGGACCTCAATTCTAGACATCTCATGCTCCTTAGGATAACTGTCGATAACCAGATTGTTATATCTGCTCATTCTATTATACATGCCAGTACTCACTTGGGTGCTGAGGATACAATATTTAACAAAATAAACAAAAATCCTAGCCAACTCCATTGAAGGGTAACAGATAACACATTCATCATATAGTATATTAGATGGTAATTTGTTTTTTTGGCGAAAATAGAGCATGGAGTGTTCAGAGTTGGGGGTTACAATTTTTAAAGAGAATAGCCAAACTGAGTAAACAACATTTAAGTAAACACCAAAGGAGATGAGGAAGAAGCTGTACTATTCCAGGGAGAGAGAACAGCCTTGAAGCGGGAGCATCCTGATATGTTTAAGGATAAGCCAGGTGGCTGGTGTGGCTGCAAAGGAGTGACTGGAAGAGAAAGAAGGAGATGAAATCAGAATTAACAGAAGAATTAACAGAGAATCAAGCATGTACAGAATTATAACTCTGGCTTTTAAGAGAAGGTACTGGAAGGTTTTTGTAAACAACATGACATGATTTGACTTTCACTACAACAGAATCACTCTAGTTATTGTGCTGAGAAAAGAAAGGTCAAGGAAGACTAGAAGGGAAAGACTTGGAAAACTGAGAAATGGAGCTACCATCAACTGAAACAGGAAATGGTGTTGGGGGGATGGAGAGGAAAAGTCAATACCTTTACTTTGGACATGCTAAGATTGACACAGTTTTAGACATTGTAGTGGATATGTAAAACAGGTAGTTCAATGTTACTCTATAACAAAGAGGAGAGATCATGGCCAGGTATTTGGGAATTATTAACATACAATGTTAATAATAAAGCTATAAGACTGAAGGAGATCACCAGGGGAGTGAGCATAGATATAGACAGAGAGATTAGTCCAATGACACAACCCTAGGTTATGCCAATTTTAAAAGGTTAGGGAGCAAGGAGTATTGAAAAAGTGTGCTAATAAGATAGGAGGAGAAAAATGTGATGTTTCTCAAAGCCAAGTCAAGAAAAGTGTTTTGAGGAGGAGGGAAAACCATCTGGGTCTAATGCTGCAGAGAGAATGAGGAGTAGCCATTGGCTTTAGGAATGTGGAGGCTACTGGTGACCTCCATGCAAATAGCTTCTATAACATGAGGGGACAAGAGCCTTATTGAGTGTGTACAAGAAAAATGGGAGATTTCTTTTATTTGTTCTTTTTAGATATATATGACAGTCAGGTGTATTTTGACATATTATACATAAATGGAGTATAACTTAAAAATAACACACTGCAAAAAAAGAAAAAGAAAAATGGGAGAAAAGGAATTGGAGACAAAATTAAATGCCTGAAGTGATTTAGTTGTTAAATGAAAGAGAAAGATGAGACAGAGGAGGGAGTGAGGGGTCAAGAGGATATTTGATAGAAATCTGGTGGAAAAGATCTAATATGGTGGAAAAAATTGAGAATGCAGAAGAGGGAAGGAAAATTACTGGAGGATGTCTTGGGTGGAGGAGGGGAGAGGACAGACAGTAGAGAGGGAAGGCAGGGCACCTGGGCACTGATACAAATAGGTGGATAGACACAGTGTTAGAAATCTGAACAGAAAGGAAGACAGCCCCTGAAGGTGAGGACATGGGAACAAATGCTGAAAGACTGAAGAGAAAAGAATGAAAGAGTCATTTTGGAAACTGGGGAGAGTAAAAGGAAATACAGTATTATTCTAGGTAATATGAGGAGCCATTTGAGGCCAATGACCATGAATTTAAAATAAGGTCAGCCAGCATGGTTATATTCAGCCACACATGGCAGGTAGAGTGGGCAGAAAGGCCAGCGTGGTTATATTCAGCCACACGAGGCAGGTAGAGTGGGCAGAAAGGCAGACTTGGCTAGAGTTGTGGTTTTGCCAAGCAAAAGGGATGAAGCAAGAGAGGGGCAAAAAGATGGAGGCGAATATAAGGAATGTAACCATGAACTTCACACTAAAAAAGAACTGATAAGTGAGAGCACAGCAGACATGGAGCAGTGAAAATGTACCACAATTCAATCATTTTAAGGGATGGTTAATGATTATTAAGCATCAAAGGACTAAAGGAAATGAGTTGTAAAGATAGAGATAGTATGTCTGGTGCTTAAAAATGAGATTCTGGAGAGTTTGCAAACACTGGTAAAGACAAGGAGTGACAAGAGGAAAAAGTGGATGAGACAAGGAAGAGATCAATATATGTAAGAAGGCTGGAAACAATGGCACACACTTAGAATCTTGGAAGGTTGAGGCAGGAGGACCCCAAGTTCAATGCCAGCTTCAGCAACTTAAAGAGACCCTGTCTGAAAATTAAAAAAATTAGAGACTGGGGGTGTAGCTCAGTGGTAAATCACTTCTGGGTTTAATCCCCAGTAAGGAAAAAAAGAAGAAAGGGATGCCAAGAAACCCAAGATCAGGGTATTTCTTCTAGAAGCATCATCCCTGCAGAGAGTGACATCCTCAAGTTATGATAACAGTAATAATGTTAGAGAGAACGATAATGAGCTGGGAGCTGAAATCTAAGGGCCAGGTGGATAACCCAGGATTCAGAAACCACTTAGGTTATATTATACATAACACTGGTTGGTGGAATGGGTTGATGACATGAACATTAAAAGTGGGGGTTTTGAGGTGGAAAGAAAACAGAAGGGTCAGGAAGTACCAATGAAAAACAAGGAGGATATAAGAAGTTTTGGGGAAAAGTGTCAATGAAAAGGGTTGGAGGGGGAACAATATCTGTGTAGTCCTCTGTAGTCTTCAAATGTATAAAAATACTGAGATGGTTGGTGTGGTGGCACACACCTATAATCCCAGCGACTCCAGAGGTTGAGGCAGGAGGATCCCAAGTTCAAGGCCAGCCTCAGCAACTTAGCAAGGCCCTAAGCAATTTAGTGAGATCTCGTCTCAGATTAAAAAATAAAGAAGTGCTAGAGATGTGGCTCAGTGGTAAAGCACCCCTGGGTTCAATCCCTGGTACCAAAAATAAAAACAAACAAACAAACAAACTGAGATGTGAAATAAATACAGAAATAACAATTCTTGGTAGTAATAAACATTGATAGAGATAAAAATATATTGGCCTAGAGTAGAAAAAACTGCAAGTAATCATACAAAGGTGTTGAACATTTCTAAAATTAGAATTAGCTAGGGAAGCTGGATAAAATGCAGATCCCTAGATCCCATGCCATACTCCTAGAAGGGAATTTCAGAAAGCCTGAAAGCACTCAAAGTGATTCTTAGGCACAGTGAAGAGCTAAGGGGAAGAGAGATGTGTACAGAGAAGCAGTCTTGTGCTGCTCCTTCAACTCCTGGCAGTGTTGACTCACCACCTTCTCTTAGGTCCTCTGAAATCAACAAACACAATAGCCATGGAGTTATTCAGTAAAAACAAAATCAGCAAAGGTGGAGGTGAATACCTTGCTCTATCTAAATGGGAACTGAGATTAAACAATCTGATATGCAAAGCACTAGGCAGAAAAGCAAAACCAACCAACCAATCAACCATGTACTTTCAGCATTTACTAAGCCCCTACACTCTACTAGCTGCTTGAGATACAATAAGAAAGATGAGGACACTGCTAATGGAGGACTGCCAGATACTGAAGATATTAAGTACAATACTCCCTTCCAAGGAATAGTCTCAGATATGGTGGCAATCTCTGGTCCCTGTCACCTAAACGCTAGTTTCATGCTCCATCATTATGACAACCAAACAAAAAATGTCTATACATTCAAAATGTTCTGGTGCTATTGCCTTGTTGAGAATTACTGATCACTAGTAACCCCATTAACCCCAGGGAACCAGGTGATGATAGGATATACAGTGGCTCACCCTCCCACCACTGAAATAGCTCAGTGACAGTCCTGAGAAGGCAGCAATTGGTTTCAGGAAAAGGCACCATTAGAAACAGCATTTTCCTACATGAAGGCTGAAGTCACTATTGTGATTATTACTACACACTTGTGATTACATACCTCTATTTTTCCAGTTAACCTCTCAATCTCAGTCCGATCCTCCCTGTGATTTTTGGTATTTCCTCTGAATTCCCTTACTTGTTTTTTCTGCAGCTTCTCATAGCTTCTCTTCAGTCTGCCTAACTGTAGACACAGTTATTTACTTTAAATTATTTATTAAAACTTATTTAAAATTTAAGAATTAGTAAATAGTATCATGGCCACAAATTGGTATTATGAAAGCATGAGCAGTGCTAACCAGTGCTACTGAAAACAGACGGAGAGTATGTTAGATTTGCAAACTGAAATACAAAACTGAAATTTACATATAAAAAATAAACTCTAATAAAAATACAAAGAAAAATAGGAGGAAAAGAATCATTTAAAGAAAAATCATTTAAAGAAAATATTGGTTTTTATAACATTAACCTTGCACGTAAAGACCCTACCACTAGCCGGGCGCAGTGGCGCACGCCTGTAATCCCAGCACTTGGGAGGCTGAGGCAGGAGGATCGCGAGTTCAAAGTCAGCCTTAGCAACTTAGCAAGGCCCTAAGCAACTCAGTGAGACCTGTCTCTAAATAAAATACAAAAAAGGGCTGGGGATGTGGCTCAGTGGTGGAGTGCCCCTGGGTTCAATCCCTAGTACCAAAAAAATAAAAAAAAAAAGACCCTACCACTCACTGCCGCAATAAAAACAAGAAATAAAATTATTTTTGTTTCCTCTAAGCCTATGGTTCTCAAGCCAAAGTGCTGTGGGGTACTGATAATCAGTAAGAATTGAACCAAAATAAAAGCAGTTTTTCCCAAATCTAAATAAAATTGGATAGAATTTTCTTATTTTTTTTCTTTTGTATCCCTAAAACTCTGCTTTTGATCCTCCATTATTTAAAATCTAGCAACTGATTTAAGTAAAAAATTAAAATATTAAAATTTTTGCAATGATATTTCATGGTATTATATAAAAATAGTTCTAGTGTCTTCATATACTCAACCAAGAAACATATTTTAGAATTCCTGTTCTAAGTAGAATTGAACAAATAATTAGGCAGGATTCTTTGCCTGGATTCAAAAACAGAGAAATAGATCTCCAACCCTGTGGAGATGGAATATGTACTTTCAATTTATAGCAGAAACTGGCTCTCATTAACAAAATCTCAAGGGTTAAAGAGAGAACTACACAACATATAGTAGAACTAAAATCTCACTTCTTCATGTAGTTTCTTTAACTCTTGCTTGTACTCCATGGCCATCTCTTGCTTGATTTTTTCATGTTCTTCTAACTGCTGCTGCAACATTCCAACCTAAAAGGAGATAGATAGTATTTTTTATTATTAGCCTTACAAGGATAGCCCTGAAACATAAAAGTAGGAAATAATCTTTGTACTTATTTTTAAACTCAATATTTCAAAAGTATAGAAATATATATATATGCTCCATGTATGTTTGTATGTATTTACATATATTTTCAAACATCTAGCTATATTTATTAATTCATAACACTGCCCCCCTCAAAAAAAAAGTGGAGAACAACTTCTAGAATTTCCAGGTTTAGATGAAAATTCACATCCTCTGTTCAATTTATTATCCCCACTCCTTTTCATCAAGAACTGATTAAAAAATTTTAAAACATAAAGTTTTTAAAATTTTGAAAACCAAGAATGCTTTACATAAAAAAATCTGTAAGACTTCAAGAATAATTTTTATAAATCCAAGTGCAGGTTAATAACGTCAGAAAGAAAGACAATTTATAAAGCAATTGTACTTGCTTTATAAATTTCCCCAACTTTAGAGAAAATGGTTCCATCCCCCAAAGGAAGTAATACTAACTCAATTATCAATGATTTGATACAAGTTATGATTATTTCATGCCCAGACCTCACTTCTTTTACTTCTTGCTCTCTTTTCCTTATTTCTATCAAGTCTATTTAATGAAGTGAATTTAATCAAAAAGAGATAATAGATTTTTTTAAAAATTCTATTTGCATTTATTTTATGCTGAATTTATTTTTCCTGTGCCATAAATTTTTGTTTCTTTAGTTTCTTCTGGAATATCTTTTTCTTCTGTGCAACCTCCTCTTCTGGTTTAGGAACAATTTGTTCCTTTCAGTGAGGATCATCTCGATGTGGCAGAGGGAACTCATGTATGGGTTAATCCAACCATGAGCTCTGTAAGTACGGTGGCACACCTTGGGTGCTTTGTTCACCTGGATATGTTCAATGACCAGAGAACCTGCGTCTAAACCCTTAAGTTCAGCATTACTCTCTGCATTTTCAAGCATGTGCAGCAAAACTTCAGCACTCTTTTTGGGCCAGTCCCACTGTTTGGCCTGGGCACATCTCCCAACTCCACCACTGAAACGCCAGAATGGCACACATTGCTTCTTTAAAGTGACATCTTTCAGGTACTTGGTAGTTTTTCAGATATGCATACCCTTGATGGCCTGTGCAGTTTCACGGGTGTTCTTAAAGTGAACACAAAGATTTCAACCTCTTGATTAGCATGATTTTGTGGGATTTCCGGGTCAAGAGAGCAGTGGACCATTTTCACAGATCACCTGAGGTCGCTTACAATGATAACAGATTTTAATAAATATCTTTTTAGCATCTATGGAGCTGATAACATGCCTTTTTCTTCAGGTTTATTAGTAAATAAGTTACATTAATTGATTTCTTTGTTGTTGTTCCTTTTAGTTACACATGAGAGTACAAATAAGGAGTATTCTAATTAGGATCCCAGTTTGTATACGACGTGGAGATTCACTATGGTGTATTCAGCAGTACTTCTCTTGACAACCAGTTAGAATTTCAGCTACTGATAAAACGAGCAGGAGGACAAGGGATAGAATAGTAATTTAAAAAAAAAAAAAAAACTAGAAATAAACTTCCAAGACTAAGAAGTTAATGCAATTTCAATAAAAGAAAAATTCTAGTAGGATTTTTTTGAGCTTGGGAAAGTCATTCTAAAATTCAAACTAGAATATTAAATGTATTCAATTAAAATGGAAGAAAAAACTATTTCTTTTTTTTTTTTTTTTTAAAAAAAAGACCTAAGTGAACATTTACCGAATTTCTGAATGTGAGGAAACTTTCTAGCTTGAAACTAATGTAAAAGTCATTTTAAAATGACAGATACGATGTGTAAAAATATAAAACTTCCACATATTAAAACATCCAAGTAACAAAATTAAAAGATTAAGTGAGAAAAACATTTACAAAAATCAAAGGACTTTAAACTTTTAGTATATAAACTTTTACAAGCCAAAATTTAGTAATATTACTAAGTTGTCAATAGAACAATAACTGACAAGTTATAGAACATAACTGACAAGTAAGCATATGAAAAAAGCGTAACTCTAGTAAACAGAAGAAAATTTTTTAAATCAATGGATACAAGCAAAGCACATTACATGCATGTATGGAAATACCACAATGAAACCCATTAATTTGTATAAACAATATGTGCTAATAATTGTTAAAAATTTCAATCCAATGGCATTTTGTGTCTATCAAAAATAATATGACTTATATGGGCCAGGTATTTGGAATCTAGTACCCACAGAGTGTCTAGAAAAATGCAAAGCACAATAATCTTTCTAGAAACCTTTCTATATTAATATCCTTAGAAATAGTTAGCATTTATCTGTTCAACACAAATTGCCTTAATTATTTATAGTTTCTAGCCCACATGTGCTAGAAGATACAAAATTAGCATGTGAAGAAGGAACAAGAGCTAAGTACAATGATCAGTAGAAAGGAACAAGAGTATTTTAGCATGAACAGAAGAAAAAAAATCAGATTTCCATTACAGTAGACCTGTGGTATCTACCTGCTAAAACACAAGACTCCCCACCAAAAACACACCCCCCCCCACACACACTTCCTTGGACTTTAAATAGCTATGGCCCTCTGGCCCTCTGTCATATTTAAGATAGGATGGGCCTGCAGAATCTTTTTTTTTCTTTTTTTTTTATTTACTTATTGATTCATTGAACACAAATGTAGTACAGCTATTGTTTCACTGGTTGTACACAAAGTAGAGTCACACCATCTGTGCGTTCATGCATGTACACAGGGCAATGGTATCTGTCACACATTCTGTTATTATTTTTACCCCCATCCCGCCCCCACCCCTCCCTTCCCTCTATGCTATCTATCCTTCCTCCATTCTTGCCACCCTTCCCCCCCTCATTATGCATCATCATTCATTTATCAGAGAGACCATTAGGCCTTTTGGATTTTTGGGATTGGCCAATCTCACTTAGCATAACAGTCTCCAACATCATCCATTTACCTATAAGTGCCATAATTTTATTCTTCTTTATGGCTGAGTAATATTCCATTGTGTATATATACCACAGTTTCTTTATCCATTCATCTACTGAAGGGCATCTAGGTTGATTCCATAATCTAGCTATTGTGAATTGAGCCGCTATGAACATTGATGTGGCTGCATCACTGAGGCAATCTGATTTTAAGTCCTTTGGGTATAAGCCAAGGAGTGGGATAGCAGGGTCAAATGGTGGATCCATTCCAAGTTTTCTAAGGAATCTCCACACTGCTTTCCAGAGTGGCTGCACCAACTTGCACTCCCACCAGCAATGTATGAGTGTACCCTTTTCCCCACATCCTCGCCAACACCTGTTGTTGCCTGTGTTCTTGATAAAAGACATTCTAATTGGGGTAAGATGAAATCTTAAGGTGGTTTTGATTTGCATTTCTCTTACAACGAGGGATGTTGAACATTTCTTCATAAATCTGTTGATTGCTTGTAGATCTTCCTCTGTAAAGTGTCTGTTCATTTCCTTGGCCCATTTATTGATTGGGTTATTAGTGTTCTTGGTGTAAAGATTTTTGAGTACTTGGTAGATTCTGGAGATTAGTGCTCTGTCTGAAGTGTGTGTAGGCCTGCAGAATCTTAAAAGCCTTAAATGATTTTATAAGACCTACTAGCAGCTTGGAACCTGACTATGGAATCCTTAAACCTAGCAAAAATTCTTTGACCAAGGTTTATAAAAGTCAAAGGTGAAGGAAAAAAAAAATAATAACCAGCCACTTTCCACTCCACAGTATTTCACAATCCCTCTCATTTGGCTCTTCACCTATGTCCCATGAGGACTCAGATCCCAAAGGGAAAAGTTTCCTGGCATGAGCTTATAACCCATTTGAAGATGCCTGCCCCTGGGAGTCTCTCCTTCCTCAAACTCTAGGCATCTGTGATATGTGGAATCCCTGAAGAGCACAGAAAAGTGATAGTTCTATCTCAGTTTCCCTGACCTCTTGGCAGTTTGATCTCTTCATCCATCACTAACAGATTAAAAAATGCCAAAATTACATATGTCCTACCTATCAAATAAAGAGAGGCAGAAAGTTAAAATGTTTTTAAGACAAAACAGCAGTAGAGAGTCTCTAGTTAACTCTCCTAATGTAAGGAAAAGTGATGACAGAGTGACATAGTCTAAAGAAACATGAGGAAGAAATACAAAGAAAAGAGACTAACAAATGAGTACATGTTAATTTGCAAGCTAAAATGTCACAACAGACCCTCCAACTCCAGCTGAAATCTTTTTCAATACACTCTACAGTTAAAGTTATAGCAAGAAGTCCATCCCAAAATCGCAAAATATATATATGTATATTTTTATATATATGTGTGTGTATATATATACACACACACATTCTGGAAAACTTCTTCTGAAAAAACACACTAAAAGCAACATGTAGAATTTACTCCCCACTTTCAGGAAATAAGATATATTGACACTAAAAAGGAAAAATGAGAGCTTTGAATTTCGGTTCACTATACTATTGATTATAATGTAACACTAAATCATTGATCAATAAACAGAAGTGAAAATATTAACTATTAATGAAGATAGCATGACCAAGATAGTCATAGAACTTCTAGTCCTTCCTACTACTCCCAGTTTTTAGCACTTTCTAAAGTAAAAGCAGAAAAAGTGAAAAAAGTACATGTTAATAAAATTAATATGAAAAGCAATAAACTAGATAAACAAGTACAAACATACTTTATATAAAATGTAAAAAGATAAATGCAAAAAACGGCAAGAATTTTAGTATGTAAGGGTGAAAGCATGCTAAATTATGTAATTCTCAGAAGTTACCATTCCTGTTAATCATTTCCAAACTTTTCCAGGCCCAAATGGGGGGGAAGAATGCAAAAAAAAAAAAAAAAAAAAAGGAACTGGCTACAGGTTTATTTTAAAATAAACTTTAACTGAAAGAAAATATACACACAGAAAAGTACAGCTTGTTGATTAATCAAAAAGAGAATAAGCCTCTCAATCATGGCCACCACTCCAAGCAGACCTACCCCCTCACTCCAGCAGTCACTACCTGTTTCTCCACAGGTAATCACTCTTCTGACTTCTAATATCATCAATTAGTTTTGCTTTGCCTATTTTTGTAGTTTATATAAATGATTCCATATATACAGTATGTTCTCCAGGGCTGGTGCTTTCACTCAACATGATGTTTTTAAGAGTCATCCATAACTGCTGCCTGGTGCAAAAGCTCATTCTTTTTCAATGCTGTATAGTCTCCTACTGTATGGATACTTAATTTCAAAAATCTTTTTTATCATTCATGGACATGTGAGCTATATTCAGCTTCAAGTTACTAAGAATAGAGTTGTTAGGAACTCTCAGAAGTGCCATATACGTGTATCAGGAGTGGAACTGCCACATCACCATGTAACTGTAATAGATAACTGGCAGTTTTCCAAAGTAATTGTACTAATTTACATTACCATTAATAATATGAATTCCAGCTACTTCATATTCTCATAACTTAGTAGTCACATTCTTTTAACTTTTAGCCATTCTGGTGAATATCTAGTGGTATCTTGTGGTTTTAATTTGCATTTTCTAATAACCAGTGAAATGGAGCACTTTTTCACATGCTTATTAGCCATTTCAATATCTTCCTTTACGAAATGTCTATGAAAATCTTTTGCCTTTTTTGCCATGCAGTTAACCTCTTATTAAATTGAAGAAGTTCTAGCTGGTTGCGGTGGCACATGCCTGGGATTCTAGTCACTAGGGAGGCTGAAACTGGAGGATCACAAGTTGGAGATCAGCCTGTCTCAAAATAAAAAATAATTTAAAATGGACTGGGAATGTAGCTCAAGGGTAGAGGGCCCCTGGGTTCTGTCCCCAGTACCACCAAAAGAAAAAGAATTCTATCTATTCTTTGTTGCTGTGTTATAAAAAGGTTCATAATTTTAATATAGTCCAAATCAAATCATTAAGCTTTTCTTTTACAATTATTGTTTAAGAAATCTTTTCCCTATCCCCATCACATATTTTTCTACCTCCCAAATAACATATTTTCCAAAAGCATCTTCTAGAATATTTTTAAGCATTTCATATTAAAACATATAATCCATCTAGAATTAAATTGGGTGTATGCTACAAAGTAAAAAATCTTTTTTACCCCATTTTACTATTGTTGATCTAGCACCGTTTATGGAAAAGAATTCCCTACTACTCTTCAGTACCATTTATTTTGTCATTAATCAAATGTTCACACATGATCTATTAAAGAACCCTATTCTGTTCAACTGGTGTGTTTTTCTATCCATGCAAAAATAACAGAAGAGTAGATTAGGAAAGGAACCACCATATGACCCAGCTAACCCACTCCTTGGTATTTATCCAAAAGCACTAAAATCAGCATACTACAGGGATACATGCATACTGATGTTTATAGCAGCACAATTCACAATAGCCAAATTATGGAACCAGCCTAAGTGCTGATCAACAGATGAATGGATAAAGGAAATGTGGAATATATACACAATGGAGTTCTACACAGACATAAAGAAGAATGAAATTATGTCATTTGCCAGTTCCAATGGATGGGACTGGAGAACATTATGCTAAGTGAAATAAGCCAGACTCAAAAGTCAAGGGTTTCTCTCATAAGTGGAAGCTAAAGAGAAAAAAGAATTTAAAAAGGGGGATCTCGAGAAAATAAAAGGGAGATCAGTAGAGTAGAAGAAAAGGATCAATGGGAATGGGGAGGGGAGGAAAAAGGGAAGAACTAGGGAATGAAGGTGATCAAATTATACTAGGTGTATGTTATAAATATACCACAATACATTCTAACTTTATATATAACTATAATGTATCAGTTTAAAATAAATAAACAAATAGAAGGAAGACCAACAGAGTAAAGGAAGGGGATCAGAGGGAAGGAGAGGGGTAGTACTGGGGAATGAAATAGAGAAAAAGATACAATATGCATTTATGAATGTCAAAATGAACCCCACTATTATGTATAATGCACTATTTTTTAAAATATTCATCTAAATAATCCTGTCTCATACTAAGTCCTCCAACTTAATTCCTCTTGAAGAATGTCTTGGCTACTTCTATAAACATTTTGGAATTACCCTTGTCAGACTTCATTTAAAAGTACACTGGGATTTGATTAGAATAACACTAAATCTCTCTATATCAATTTTGGTAAAACCAATACCTTTAAAATACTGAGTTCAAGAATATAGTCTAATCATTCCATTTATTTCAGTTTTAGCTCCTCCCCATCAGTCAGAGCTTTCCATATGACTTTTACCTCTTAGGTCTAAGATGAGACAGGACATCATGGTGGAAGGGCATGAGGAGGAAAGCAACTTAGAACATGGCCACCAAGAAGCATAAAGAGACTAATTTTAGCTCACAAAATATATACCCAAAAGGCATGCTCCCAGTGACTCGCTTCTTCTGGCCACACCCTACTGCCTAAAGTTATCACCCAGATAATACCTATTAGGGGATTAATGTACTGATCAGATTGAAGCTTTTATAACCCAATCATTTCACCATTAAACTTTCTTGCATTTTCTCACACGTGAGCTTTTGCAGGACACCTCACATCTAAGCCATAACAACTGGTATTACTTATTCCTTATAATGTCTGGAATTCACCAATAAAGTCAATTGGGACTAAAAGATTTCTCCATGAGAGTTTTTAATAACAGATTTAATAGATAGAGTACTATTTACATGTTTCCACTTTTCTTGTGTGCTTTACTTTTCTAGAAAGTTTTCTATTACATCTAAATTTTCTATTGGGGGGCATAATGGCATTCACAGTATCTTCTTATAACTCTTTTACTAAATAGGCTCTATAGTAGTTTCTCTTTTTAATTGCAAACATTATTCTCTTTTTTTCATGAGTCTTATCAGGTTCATCAGTTTTATTAAATTTTTTCTTAAGAACTAACCATAACTTTTGTTCATTCTCTTATACATTTCTATTTCATTAGTTTCTATTCTTATCTCCATTGCATTTTTTCTTCTCCTTCCTGGGCCTTAATTTGCTGCAATTTTTTTTCTAATATCAAGGTCTATCTTCCCCACCCACAGCCCCACAGTGCTGGGGGCTGAACACAGGGCTTTGTGCATACTAGACAAACACTCTACCACTGAACCAATTGGTACTGCTGAATGTACATTCAGCCAATTTTTTCTAATTTTAGATCACTGCTTTTCAACATTTCTATTCTAATCTCTCTACATATAACGTGTGTATACATACACACACAGTTTGTTTTTGTGGAGGGCTGTGTGTGTGTGTGTGTGTGTGTGTGTGTGTGTGTGTTGCTGGAACTAGAGATTGAACTCAGGGCTTTACAATGGTAAGCATGTGCTCTACCACTGAACTAAACTCCCAGCCTCCACAAGTTTTGATACAGAGAAAGTTCATTATCATTCAATCAATATTTTTTTCTAATTTTCACTGTGACTTCTTCTTGACTCATGCATAATCAAAAACATGCTGCTTAATTTCCAAGCATTTGATAATTTTCTGGTTGTGTTTTATTGTTTTGATTTCTAGCTTTATTCAAAATTATGAGTCAATTCTTTTTTTTTTCTTTTTTTCAGTGCTGGGGATTGAACCCAGGGCCCTATGCCTGTGAGGCAAGCACTCTACCAACTGAGCTGTATCCCCAGCCCTGTTCAATTCTTTGAAACATGTTGCAAATTGTTTTACAGCTATAGTGGTAAATGTTCCATATTCACTTGAATAGAATGTACATTCAGCAGTACCAATTGGTACAATCTTTCATTTATATTAATTAGGTCAAGTTTGTTGACCTTAATTAAATCTATTTTGACTGCTTATTCTATCAATTATTGAGTTAAAGTCGTCTATAACCATAGATTATAGATTATCACCATGAATTTTCTTTTTCCCTAAATTCTGTCCATTTTTACTTTGTATATTTTAAGGCTATGTTATTAAGTACTTATAAAATTGAAGCAACCAAACCAAATGAACTGATTCCTTCATAATTTTAAAATATCCCTAGATCTCTAGACTTGCTACTGGCCCTAATGTTTACTTTGTCTCATGAAGAGTTACTTCAGTTTTCTTTTGGGATTCTCTCAAGGAACATCATTTCCAAGCTTTTATTTTCAAATTTTGTTGTTGTTTTTAATTTCCTTCTTCCTAAATTCTCTGGGTTCTTAGCAAGCTCTTTCCCTAATCTCTCAAGATAAAACATTACCTCACTGATTTTCAGCCTTTCCTATTTTCTCATGTAAGCTTTTTATGGATATAAATTTCCCTCTGAGACATTTCAACTGCACCCTACAAGTTTGATGTGGAGTATTTCCATTATCTTTCCATTAAAAGTATTTTCTAATTGCTATTGTGACTACTTCTTTGATCCATGAATTATTCAGAACTTTAGTCTTATTTTCAAATACATACAGATCTTTCAAGTTATCTTTTTCTAACTTGTTCCCACTAAATGCAAAGAGAACATATCTATGATTTTAAGGCTTTGAATTGCATTGAGATTTACTTTATGGCCCAGGATATGGTCAATTTTCGTAAGAGATCTGTTTGTGTTAGAAAAGAATGGGTACTCTGCAGTTCTGTTGTGTAATGTTCTATATATATAAACTGGGTCAAATTTGTTGATTGTGCTGCTCAAATATATATCCTTACTGATGTTTGTCTCCTCTTCCATTAGTTACTAAGAAAAATGCTAAAAATCCCCAACTAAGATCATAGCTTCATCTATTTCCCCTTGCAGTTCTGACACTTTCTGCATACATATGAGAGAGGAAAAGAGAATTTTATTTTAAAATTATTTATACATACTTACAGAATGTTTCAGAACCATCCCTCTGGGGGATAGAAAGCAGGAGATTTTATCCCCCCATTTCAGTCCGTCAACTTCTCGAGGCTTGCCCTGAGAATGCTAACTCCCCCATGTCATGACCAGCGTGACCAAACTCTCAGGTCTGGTGAGGGGCAAAGGGTGATTGGAGAATAAAAATTCGCAGACACAGACTTTGAAGATTAAGCTGGGATCAGGTGGAGCTCTGCTCTCTGATGGAGACGCAGATCTAAAAAGTTATACAGACAATCTTTATTTATATATGTCTCATTATCAGGTTAAAGGCCATGCAAGCATTATTCTTTGTATTCAGGAAAGTTACAGAAACTACGACATCTATGGAGCTTTTCTGCAGTAGCAATCCACAGTTGCAAAGTGCAATGTTAAAAGAAAGTTCAGCTGGGCGCAGTGGTGCACGCCTATAATCCCAGCACTTGGGAGGCTGAGGCAGGAGGATCACAAGTTCAAAGTCAGCCTCAGCAACTTAGCGAGGCCCTAAGCAACTCAGTGAGACCCTGTCTCTAAATAAAATACAAAATAGGGCTGGGGATGTGGCTCAGTGGTGGAGTGCCCCTGGGTTCAATCCCCAGTACCATAAAGAAAAAAAAAAAAAAAAACCAAGTTCATTGTTAAAAGTTGCTATAAAGCAGGCAGGAACAAGAGAAGCAGAAGCATTGTGGTTGTCTAGCATAAGAATTCCTTCCTTCTCGGGAGCTGTATGCCTGAGATCAAGGTCAGAGTTGACAGGACTCTTGTACAGAGCCTCCTCATGCAGGGCATCACCACAGCAGCTAAGCATCCTGTGCCCTTGCACAGAAACATTCCTAGGCACCGGGCATGCCACAGCCATGAGGGCATCAGAGACCCCAATCTCAGTCACTGCTTTCCCATCCTCCATCACCCCTCTCAACAACACCACCCTTCTGGATTTTACCTAAGCAGCTTCCAAGGATCCAGAGAGAGAAGCATAGTGTAGTGGGATGCTGGCCATGCACAGGAAGCTGCACAGAGCAGCTAAAATAAGAGTGGGAGCAAAGAGGATGTGATACAGAGCATAAAGAATGTCCACAATAATTACACACCCTGACATTCCAATATTTGTCATCATGAAGTGCTTCTCTTCACTTTTAATAATGTTCTTTGCTTCTGCTTCAAATATCCTTTTTCTGATTTGAATATAGCTACACCACCTTTCTACTTCAAGTGTTTTCATGGAATATAATTTTATTTTACCTTTTACTTCCAACCTTCTTGTGCCTTATAATTACCAAAAATTGTGATTAATTATTTTTACTCAGTTTACCCATTTTATCTTTTAATAAGACCCACTACAGCATTTACATTTAACAGACCTGTTTGGATTTAAAATCTATCATCTTAGTACATTTAAATTTGTACTTAAAAAGGTACATACTTTTTTTCCCTTCTGATGTGCCTTCTTTGAGGCCAATTACTTTTTATCATTCCATTTTTCTCTTTCTATTAGTTTGGAAGATATACTCTATATAGTACATACTTTCAATGGTTTTCACAAGGTTAAAACATGGTTTTGTCACATAATAAGTTGTTTTAGTTAGCCTTTTCATCAAGGTGTCGAAAATACCAGACAAGACCAAGTTAGATGAGGAAAAGTTTATTTAGGACTCATGGTTTCAGAGGTCTCAGGTCTCCACTGCTCTGGGCCCAAGGTGAGCTAGTACTTCACAGCAGAAGGATCTACCAGGGGAAAGTTGTCTATCAAAGAGAAGGAGGGGTTCAGAGGACGCAGGGCAGCACGTCCCCAGTGATCCACCTCCCCAGCCTTACGCCACCTGCCTACAGTCAATCCATTCAAAGTAGGATAGACTGATCAGATTACAGTTCTCATGCTCTCATCTTTTCACCTATGAATATTCCTGCATTGACAGGAGTTTTGGGAGTACACCTCATATCTGAACCATAACACAATCCAAATGTTAATGAGTAGTCTGACCAATTCCAAGGCAATCTAAGGACTACAGAAATACTTTAATTCCATTTGTTCCTAACCTGAATCAAATATGCCATCACTGCTACCATAATTCTACATATATGTTAAACTCACAAGTCTACTGCCATTGCATAAAGTCAATATTCATTTAGATTTACCCACATACTTACTATTGCTATTACTTCCTATAAGGGATAATCTCCTTCAACCTAAAGAACATTCTTTAATATCTCCTGATATATGCTTTGTGACAAAATCTGAAAATGTCGTAGTTTCACCTTCATTATGGATATAGCATTCTGGTTTGGCAGGGAAGAAAGGCCATTTTTCTCCCCTTTTTGGTGTTATTATGTTGTGTCCATCTTTCACTGTTTTGGCTGACATGTTAGCTGTTTCGAATTGTTTGTAGATAATTTTTTTTTCATTGCTTTTCAGACTATCTCTGTCTTTGGTTTTCAATACAGATAAACATTTCTTTTCATTTGTCTTATGTGGTGGGTCAGTCAGATTTTCATCATTGTGATGAATACCATGAGAAAAACAACTTGAGGAGAGATTTATTTTGGCTCACGGTTTTACCAGTTTCAGTTCATGGTTGGCCAACTTCTTTGCCTTAATGATCTCAATCTTTAAGGCCTCATTTCACTTTTTGTATAGTTTTTAATTCTTTCTTGAAATCCTCAATGTTAGCAAACACTGCTATTACAAAGTCCAAGCATGACAATGCCAATATCTAGATTTGTCATAGGCCTATTTCTATTTGCTATGGTTTCTACTGTTTGTCATTTTTGTTGTCTTGTTTCCTTGTGCATCTGGAGTTATTTTCTGAGTGTGCACCATGCAATGTATTTGGACAGTTATTTGAAGAATTAACTTGAAACCCAGAATGGTGTTTTCTTCTTTGGAGAAAATTTGAGTTTGCTTCTTCCAGGTTCCTGGAAGTCACAGCAATTTAGAGAAGCTTGGGGAGAATAGCACTCTAAGAGCACCTTAAACTGATTTCAATGATTTAAAAGTCTGAAGTCGAATGATATTTTCAAAAGGGCCTATTCTATATCTGGTCCAGCTTTGGTCCATACCCAATCTAAGGAGAGGTTCAGAGTTACCACAGTGCACCAAATGTTTGATTTCTTTAGCCCCTGGAAGCTACCAAAAATCCCATTCAGTTTTTCGTCTTCCCTGGTTTCAGCTAACAATGGCCCAAAACACTGGACTTACCTCTTTGGGCTTCTAGCCCAGCCCAGATTCTGGCCTAGTAATTCCTTACTCTCCTGTTAGCATTTTACTTCAAGCACAGTTTATTTTAAATCTAACTTACCTTTTTGTCCTCAGGGGGTAGACTGGCCCAAAATACCTACTCTGCTATTACCAAATGTTAAGGTTTAAAAGATTCACATCTAACTAAAATAGAATTTGATAGCCAACCACACTTTTAATTGGGCCTGAAAAGTGAATAAAGATATTTTCAGACAGCTAATATCTCAAAAGTATGCTCCACCAAAATGGAAAATGACAGAAAATGTAATGAAGCAAAAGAAAAATGTATAGAAGCCTCGAAAATAATGGTGAATCCTCAGTACCAAAAAAATAAAAATAAAAATAAAAATAAATAATGGTGAAGGTAGATCCCAAGAAAATAGTTATTTAGCTAGCCTCAAAAGTAACATATCCAAGCTGGGCGCGGTGGCGCACACCTGTAATCCTAGCACTTGGGAGACTGAGGCAGGAGGATCGCGAGTTCAAAGCCAGCCTCAGCAACTTAACGAGGCCCTAAGCAACTCAGTGAGACCCTGTCTCTAAATAAAATACAAAATAGGGCTGGGGATGTGGCTCAGTGGTGGAGTGCCCCTGGGTTCAATCCCCAGTACCAAAAAATAAATAAATAAATAATAACATATCCACATTTGAGAATGACTAGCTGGAGGACAGAGGGCTCCAAAGGGAAAAAAAATAAGAAAAATGGATCAATAACCTGATATGTCTGAACATAAAGAGAAGAATCACACTTATGTGAGAGAATTTAAGGAGAATTGATAGTATGTATGTTTAAGAAAAGCAAATGGAAATGAAACATTTACTAATTCCCAGGAAAAAAATAGCATAAGAGGTAAGTTTGATTATAGTTAGACTATCTGACTCCACTGAAAATAATAGTTACCTTCTTAATAATTCAAATACTGAGTACTCATCTAACAAAAAATTAATACATAAAACCCTGACGAAGGGCTGGGGATATAGCTCAGTTGGTAGAGTGCCTGCCTTGCAAGCAGGAGGCCCTGAGTTCAATCCCCAGCAACACACACACACACACAAAAAAAAAACCCTGATGAGATGAAGAGGTGGTATCAAAATTTAACAGTGCAAACCCCTCACCTTTACAATAGCAAGTCATTAGACAAATAGTTAAAACTAAAAATTAAGGAAGAATAGTATAAAAAGTTACCTGGAAACAAGGAAAATATCAAAAGAGCAAGCTAACGGCACTAAAATGACTGCCTCAAAGAAGCAAGAATCCTAGTTTTACAGGAGTGGGGCAGAAGATTACTGTTTTTCTCTTTTATGCAAGCTTTTTATCTCACCATGGACCTGTCATTTGAATAGTACTGATTTTTACCATAGGACTGTTTCTAGACCTGTACCTTTTCAACAAATGGAAAGACAAAAATTTAAGTCTTAATTTCTAGTTCTTTTACCATGTAATGCTCAAAGTAGATTATGAATATACTTGAAGGAAGTGTTTTAACACAACACAATTTCACAAACGCCACAGAATAGATAACCATTGTTATTAGTGTTGGATAACAGTACATTAGTTCTAGAAATTTAGTCAATTTTAAACATCCCAATTAATGAAGCAAGAAATGAACCAGAGAGCGGCAATTCTAAATATCTTATATATCCCCATGCCAAATTTATAATCTTCAAACCCTTACCATATAGACTATCCATTCGGTCCTTTAACTTCTCTAAAACTCAATAAGCAATGACACTAATATCCATCAAACCAAACCAGATGAACAAGTTCAAACTTAGTCTCAAAGTGCCTAAATATTCTCATAATCACAAACACAGGAATTTCTTTACTGGGTTTCTAACAAAATAAACAACCTATATATTGCTTCAACCAAAGTGCTAGCTAACTATTGAAGTATAAAACATTTTTATTAAGTGTAACCCTTTAGTGTAACTCTTGATAAGTGTCATCACCCAAATCACAATCTCAATGTGTGCCACTCAGGTACACTTGAGTAAAATGATAACAGCCTTGATGAATAGTGATCCTACAGTAACAAAGGTTAACAGAATGGGGCTTGGGATTACTGCATGCCTAACCTCTCAGTCCTTCTGAGATTGACATTCATGCCAGAAACTTAGAGGTAATACTTGAACTTATAAATGCTTCTGCTTTTCCTTCCAATACTCAGTGTACTTCTTCCTACTATACCAGTTAAATTATGAGAAATAAATCAGCAAATATTATTAAACTTTCCCCCAAAATTACCACTATCAGTAGACAGTGGGATTTCAAATAATTTTTATTTTCCTATTTTCTTTCTTTCCCCTTAATTTCCAACAAAGATAAATATAAGTTTTTAAAGAATTTTCTTAATTTTGTTTTAAATATAACAAGAGTCAAACTGGTGAAACTGGGACTCAACTTCTTAAAAAAAAAAAAACCAGACAGATAATGAAGTCCAAAACAACTTCACTCAACTCCGTGAATGTTAATATCAATGTAATTTTAATGATGAAAGTTATACAATGATCATGTGACACCCTTTTATATTTTCTTATATAAATTATGTCCATATTAAATACAAATGTGATCAGGGTAAAATGATCCTTGAAATAACTATTAAATATTCTTACACATTTTCTTAAAAACATGTCATCAGAATTAGAATAAAAAAACTAACTCGACACACAAATCCTTTCTTCAACAAATAAACACATTTAATAAACAAAGTTAAAATACCAAAATAAGTGAATCAACTGTTTTACCTCTTTTTGTTTCACATCCAATTGACTCCTGAGAGTCTTAAGTTCCTGTTCACGGATGTCCAAGCAAGTTTCTAGAGCATGTGTCTGCCCTTCCCATTCCAGTTTTTTATGAGCCACCATTATGTCAATCTGTTTCATAAGCTCTTGTAGTTCTGCTTCACAAGATGTCAAAAATGCCCTATAAGTAAGAAAAAACATTTTGAACAGAGGATATGTTCAAGTGGTTTTCCATCTTTCCACATGAAAAAATATAACAGATTAAACCTACTTGAGGTAGAACAATGTCACTCAGCAAATTACTAGAAGCAAAGAACAGGATTTCTGAGCTTTTGCTTTTAACACATTTTAAGATGGCTTTTTCCATAGAAAGTATGCCTTCCTCTAATAGGCAACCTAAAGCCTAAATCATTTGACCAACATAAGATTGCTGCTTTAAGTCTGGCTTGTGGAGTGAGACTTCCATAACTTCCATAACTGTGATATTTTAGGAAAGCTTTCAGGAAGACCCAGACTAGTCTATGCCACATTCTCATCTCGTCAAATAAAAACCCTTGGAAGTAAGCAGGCTATTGCACAGGAAAGTGATAATGTGAGTTTAAGAGCTAATTCAAGAAATTCATCCTTGAGTCAGATTTATTTCACCTATTTCTTCCCACCTTATTTAGAAACTTACTGCAACCTACCTTATTACTGTAAATTCTCTGATGTCCTTCCAAAATTCAGGAAATGACAGACATTGCAGAGGTGAAACAGAGGTAGACATAGATGTATTAGATTCAAAGACATTTCTAGGAAGATCCACTGAGAGCTCTAACCACTAAATGTTTGACACTTTTTTAAAAAGCATGTGATCTTAGTGTCATCAAATCTCTGTCCTTTTAATTTTGCTTTTAAATAGCAAAAATCTCAAGCTGGAATGAAAGCAAGAGTCTAGCTTCACATTGCTGAGATACAACATCCTAAAGAGAGATACAGCAAACACAACACGATCAGCTTGGCTTGTGCTCAACACTCTTGCTTCTGTACCCAAGGCACAATATGGTAGAGGTATGACTTAGTATGCTTTCTAAACTGCAGTGAAAAACCCAAGGTCAAAAGCAAACTTACCCACCATGTCCCCGATTTTGTATTCCTTCCAACAAAGCCTCCATCACCAAATCTCCCTTGCTCTGGCAACTGGAAAAGAAAAAAAAAAAAAAAAAATCACAAGACAGTGATGAGAAAATTCATCATTTTAAGTTCTAACATTCCAACTTCAACTTAAGAATGTGGACTGATAGCATACAATTCATGAGAAAATGCAGCACCTCTTAAGATGACTGGAGAAGCAAAGAACATCACTTTTTTAGTTTTTAGAAACCAATAAATACATTATTGATTTTTTTAAAATCCTAATTGCCGCTGATACTCTCCCTCATTGTTCTATGCCAGGTCCTAATTGAAAGGGGAGGATCTTTCCAGCAGGACACTGTCACAAACCACCTTACAAAATGAGTAGAACAAATTGGTGGATCATATACATCAGAGAAAAAGTAGCTTTTGTTTTAAAAAAAAAACAAACAGCTATCACTAAAAAGGTGAAAAACATTGAGTCCATCATCTGATCTTAGAGCCTTATCCTGGAGAAGACAGGCCCAGAAACTTACCAAAACACCCTTCCTCTCCTAAAAGGCACCCTCAGGGGCCCTCCCTCCTCTGCACTTCCTCTTGGTCCTTACCATTTTTTATCCACAGGAGTTACAAATTACAGAGAAGTTGAAAATAAATGTTTTGCATGTCCTTTTTCCTTGCTAGACTATTCATCCCTCAAGGGCAGAAAACTAATTTTATTCATCTCTGCAGCTTAAGCTCAGAGTAGCATTTCCACATGGTATATGCTGGATGTATATGCTTCAGGTCACTCTCCTTTCCCTCTTTTTCTATTTACCCCATGCAAACTGGAGGACTTAGCTGGAGGACTACAGAAAAGGGTCTAGGAGAAAAAGAGGGGAAGGGAGGCAGAGGAGATTGCTGTAAAAAAGGGAAGTCATGACATGAAAAAGGAAGGTAAGAGAGAGAGGAGAGGACCCTTAAATTCAAAAGTGCGGATGTGCTGTACCTTTCTCCCCTCTTATCACAAATCTTCAAAATGCTCAAAGTCAAATCATGTTCTACTGCTAAGAAACTACTCTCCTTCCTTAAGACTTCAAAGCCTCGACCCTGAATTATAGCCATTAGACAATGACCAGATATTGTGATATGAAAGTTCTGCCCTTTGTCCTAATGCCTCACCTAAAAATTATACTGCTTCAAGAAGTAGACTCCTGCCGGGCGCGGTGGCGCACGCCTGTAATCCCAGCACTTGGGAGGCTGAGACAGGAGGATCGCGAGTTCAAAGCCAGCCTCAGCAACTTAGCGAGGCCCTAAGCAACTCAGTGAGACCCTGTCTCTAAATAAAAAAATACAAAAAATAGGGCTGGGGATGTGGCTCAGTGGTGGAGTGCCCCTGGGTTCAATCCTGAGTACCAAAAATTAAAAAAAAGGAAGTAGACTCCTTTACTCAACAAATAATTCAACGCTATGCCAGGTGTGGTGGCGCACACCTGTGATCCCAGCAGCTTGGCAGGCTGATGCAGGATGATTGTGAATTCAAAGCCAGTCTCAGCAACTTAGTAAGGTGCTAAGCAACTCAGTGAGGCTATGCCTCTAAATAAAATACAAAATAGGGCTGGAGATGTGGTTCAGTGGCCAAGTGCCCCTGAGTTCAGTCCCTAGTACCAATAATAGTAATAATAGTAGTAGTAATAATAATAATAATAATATCACAGTAGGGAACATCTTTGGTTACTTTTTCCAGTCCCATACTAAACTATTAATTCCTTGAGAAGGTCCTTGCCTTTTATTACTATAGTTAGAGTGCTTGGTATAACATTATTATTTAACAATTTATGATATTTATAATAGATGCTTAAAGAAACTGAATGCTCACATCCAAGGGGCCTTCTACACTTCATATCTTCTTTCACATTAATGGTGACTTCTCGGTGAGAAATCAAATTAAACTGAGGCATGACATCGCCTCATGACCACCAGGTGGCAGCAGTACAATAAAGTGACAGTACACAAAAGGAAAACTGCCACTACAGAAAAGAAAATAATGGTCTAAGACCTGGACAAAAACATCCACGTTTTAAAGAAAGGAGACAGGGAACCAACAACATCCTTTGCAGAAAATAAAGCTGCTAGTATGTAATGTGATTCTTTGTCAATACCTTTCAACAGCTGCCTGAGACACCATCAAACACCACTGGTTTTCATCCTTAGGGTCAGGGAAAAGGAAAGGACTCAGATTTTCTGTGGACCTTCGTGACCTGAGTTTCTCATAGCTCTGCTAATGATTTCCTAACCAACCTGACCTCATTCAACTCTACACACTGATTTCTTCTTTGCCTGTGCCATGTGATATAGAATTATGTAAAGTTATATATTCTCTGTTCATAATACTAAATACAAATTTAAGTAAAAACTGTTTCACAATCTGCTACTCCTTGCCACTAGCCTGAAATAGAAACTGTTTTGCACTACAACTGACACAACTTTTCTTAGGCCTGAAGTTAGACCAAGATATAAACAAGCAGAATTTATTAATTTCAACCTCCTTTGGAATGAAAGCTGTTGTAGTGAAATCTGGAATTGAATGTTTTAAGGAAATACAGGTTTTTTAAAATTAAGTCAAGGCAGGAGGAAAAACACTTTAAATCTTACAAGAAACAAGATATAAACAGGATGTCAGATAATAAGCACCTCTTTAAAACTCATTAACACACTGGAGTTTAGGCCTCTAATTTAACCTTTTCATTCTAAAAATCAGGAAAAACATCCAGAGAATATGACTGAAATCAAATTATTCACAAAATGGAACACAGGAAGAAAAAGCTATGGCTAGAATTGTGAGAATACAAAGTGAAGGGACACAGTCTCACTTACAGGAGGCTTTATCCTTATCTACCTTGGTGTCCCTTGAATCACAGAGACTGAGGCTATGCCACATAAGACTAAGGTTGATAAACTACAGCTGTTCCAATGAACAATCAATAATATCTACCATTTCCAAGAAAGGTTCCTACTTAAGCAGAAGGGGAAAAAACAGCAGCTAAGATGTCAGAGAAATTTTTCACACACACACACACAAAAAAAAGTAGTAGTAGTTTTAAAAGAAGTACATAAAAATAAACTTCTACATGGAAAAAAGCGAATAAATAGCTTATAAAAAAGTATGGAAATAATGTATGCTAATGTGGTTATCTATAAATCTAAAGAAAAATGAGCAAGAGATACGAACAAGTAGTACACAGAAATGACCTTAAATATATTTAAAAAAGGATATATAAGTGAAATATAAATTAAAACTTCATAAAGTTACCTTTTCTTCAGTATTGAATTAACCAAAAATTATAAGTTTGACAGTACACTCTAACGATGAGGAAAACAGGTACTCATGTATACATCGTAGGGAGGAATGCAAACTGTGTAATTACTATCAGGCAGATTTTGGCAATATGAACTGATATGTATTTATCCTATGATCCAACAATACTACCTCCAGGAATACATCCCAAAGATACACTGGTAAAATCCAAAATAACATACAGACAAGGCTATTCATGCACCACTATTTGTAATGATAGGAATACAAACTTATCAACAGGGACCAAATGAATATCCATCCATTAATGGAATACTATGAACTTGAAAAAAGGGATAACCATCTCTACATACTTCTATGGACGGAGTTACATATGCTATTGGGTAGAAAAAGCAAGATACAAAATAGCATATGTACATAGTACCTTTTAACTAAGGAATAATGAAGTGTGCATGTGTGTGTGTGCACGCACATGCGTGTGCATGCACACTCTTCAGTACTTTTTTTAATGGAAGGATAGTAAAAATGAAACCTGTAAAGAGGAAAAATAGTTGTGGTGGAAAAACTGGGATGAAAACTGAACTCTGCATGAATTTTGTTTTTAGGTACTTTTTTATAGGAACTACTATGCTGATATTTTACACATAATAAAACAAAAATTAAACAGTACTGAAAAACTATAAACAAAATGAAATAAATCAACTAGATATCAAGTTGACAAACTACATAACGAATGATTTCACACACCTTTAAAGTAAAGTAATTTTACTATATATATCACTAGAGGCATATACACTAATAAAAAAGAACAGCAAAAGAAATTCTAAGTACTATTAGGAATCATTAATAAAAATGGTATCATTAATTTTAAACCATTGTATATAGGATAAGGAAAAAAAGTGGTTATACTAACGGCATTAGGCACTAAGAGTCTCAACAAAAGAGAAAAAATTACAAACACAAAATGTTTTAAGAATCCACAAAATTAAAGTTAAGTTGAAAATAGTGTGAACTCTGTATATTTCTCTTTTTAGAAAAATGTATTTCCTACCTCAGGGCTTTCTGGAAGCCAGAGATGTATGAGGCAGAAACATATTTCACCAAAAAGCAAAGAAATTATTAATACTACTGGTCATATCAAATGGAATAGGAGTCAACTTAAAAGCGCTCCCATTAGTCAAAGAGGAAACAATTTGAATATTAAAAAATCAATATACTGAAACAGTTTAAATATATTAAAGTCTATAAATTCATGATAATTTAAAAAGGTAAAAACCCTCATGGTTACCTTTGGAGGTTGCTAGGCCACCAACTCATTACTGTAGTCTGAAAATAGATGGAAAGAATTAAGAATTCTTCTTGTCTTTCCTATACAAACTATATTTCAGGGTGGTCAATTTGCTAGAGGGCAAGTTTTTCACAAATGATTCCCAGATAATAAATACTAAGGGAATGACAAAATTAGAAGATCGCCACTTTGCAACTCCTCATACAATAATAGATACATGGAATCTAAATCCATGAAAGGATTTTCCCATTAAGTGACATCCTTTTGGATAATTTCAGGGTGGATGGATTGGGCTTGCAATACCAGAACCCACTACACTGTTCAATCGTAACATCACAAAAAGAGACAATTCAGACATTATGTGCCTCCCTGATAATGCAACAGAAAGCAATTTTCATAATATGAAATTTACACATGAAATTTTCCTGCTTTCCCCATCAAAAATCAAAGTTGAATCCAATCAAGTTTCTAGATCACTGTGGTTCAACATAACTTTCTGCAATTATAGAATTATTTTATACCGGCACTGTTTTAACAGTAAACCACTAGACAAACTACCACTACAAATGTGGATAATGTAACTAGGAAGTCAAACTTTCATTTTAATTAACTTAAATAGCTACAACTAGCTGAAGGCTACAATATGAACAGTGCAATTCTAGATCTAACCACGGGCAGAGTGGACACAAAGGGAATGGAGTTCCATATTAAAGAATATTATGTGTTACAATCAGTTAAATTTAGAATGGTAAGGGGAAAGAGGGAGCTGAAAGAACTGCTAGATTAAAAGATCCAAAGTGTATATTTTATTTTGTACCAGGGATTGAATCCAGGGATGCTTAACTACTGAGCCACATCGCCAGCCCTTTATTTTTTTGAGACAGGGTCCCAGTAAGTTGCTTAGGGCAACTGAAGCTGGCTTTGAATTTACAATCCCCCTGCCTCAGCCTCCCAAACTGCTGGGATTAAAGGCATGCACCACCATGCATAAGTAAAGGCTGTATCAACCCTATCACAGAAGATGGATTTTTGTTCAGAACAAGCTAATGTAAAAGCAGTTACAGGACAGTTGAGGAAATCTGTACCAACTGGATATTGACATTATAGAATGTTTATTAATTTCTATAAGTTTCTGATAGTAATGTAGTGGTTTTAAAAATATGAAAAGAAAAAAAAAATTCAAACCTAGCTCGCATTAGGGGAAACTTGGCCATGATGGACCACAGATGCTGGTGGCATCTGCCACATGCATGAGAACAGGAAGCACAACTAAGCAAAGGTCTTTTCAAGTGTATTGACATCGGTACAATTAACATACAATTTTTACAAATAATTTTTAAAACTTGAATCTACATACATTGTAAAGGGCACTGTGCCTGAATGTTTATAAATATCAAACCCACTTAAGTTTCACAGCCTTTTTTACTATATTGATCATTGATAATGAGAGTCAAAAGGCAAGGAGCTCAGGATAAAAATCAGTCTCAAGATGGTACTTCATTTCGAATAAGAATATACAGGGGCTGGGAATGTGGCTCAGTGGTAAAGTGCTTGCCTAGCATGTTCGAGATCCTGAGTTCAATCCCAAGCACCGCCAAACAAAAGAGAAAGAAAATACACACTTTATTGTGTCATTAAGCTACAGCTATTAAGCATAAATGTAAATATCTGAAAGCAATGTGTAATCCATGATCCTCGGTTTCCTGTTTATATAAAAATAAAACGAAATTCAAGTAAATAAGCAACTATACATACGGGGCATCTAACTATAAATATAGGGCATCATATACTGCTTTATTAAAGGCATAAAAATGTGGTGCCCATCAGTAATCCCAGTGAATTCAGGAGGCTGAGGCAGGAGGATCCCAAGTTCAATGCCAGCAGGGGTAATTTAGCAAGACTCTTTCAAAACAAAACAAAACCGGAGGAGGAGGGCTGGATATATAGCTCTGTGGGAGAGCGCCCCTGTATTCAATCCTGGCGCAAAGGGGTGGTGGGGGTCGGTCTAAATAATCAAATAAGGCTCAGGAAAAACTATCTGTAAATGGTGCACTGTAATGCAACTATAAATGTAGCTAGACTGCTATCAGATTCATCTTTACTCCCCTGATGCCATAAGGGATGTAAGAAAAACTACAATGAGCCTAGATTAACTGTCTTCAAGCATCTTCATGATTCAAGTTTATCAAGAAACTGCCCTTTTAAAGCTTCACTTATCATTTATTTCCCATCCCTGATTTTTGTACGTAAGAAGGCATCGAAGTTCTTCACGATTCTGCTATATTTCTGCACCTTCTGTACTAATATTAAGGTTTAAACCAGTTCATTCATTTTTTAAAATTGCCAACTTTAAAGCCCCATCAGAAATGAGCCAAGATCACTTGCGGTAAATGAAAAAGTCGCCAGGGAGCCAGAGATCTAGCTAGCTGCTGCCTGCAACCTGGGCAGTAGGGTTGCAGCAGGCCCCGACCCTTTAGGGGATGGCTCCGCCGGGGACGAGGGGGCCTGGGAGCACCTCGCCCACCCCGCACCCAGCGCTGGCTCTCCCGCCGGCCCTGCCTCCGGAGAGGGGCTGACCACCTGGCGGGGCCGAGCGGCGCACCGCGCGAGGCCAAACCCATCTTGGTGGAGCCGCGGAGCGCCGGCGGTGAGGCCGAGGGGCAGAGCGCAGGTGTGGACGCGGGTCTGCAGCAGCGAGCCTGGCGGCTTGCGGGCTGCTGCGGGAACCAGCCGCGAGCCATGCTGTTGGGAGGCCAGCGGCACCACGGCAGCCAGCGTCGCCTACGGACCAGGACTCGCCCGCCCTGAGTCACTGGCCCTCGGTGCGCACAAGCGGTTACTGGGCCACAGGAAGCTGGCCCCGCGCCTTCCCGCCGTTACCTCTGGCCGGAGACGCGCACGTGCGTCGCCGCCAACTTTACGTCCAGTCTGGGCGTCGGTACGTTCGTTCCGCCCACTGTCCCTCACTTTTAATTGAAACAATGTCTTCTTCCTGGCTTCCCCTCCGCGCCAGCAAATGGATTCACCCACATCCGGGGATCTAAGAAAAGTCCCTGCAGATGACGTGATGCCGAGGGCGTGGTCTGGAGGTAGAGGGTGCTGCGGCGGCCCGCCTACGGTAAGGGATTCTCGCGTCCCCAGCCTATTTTTTGAAAAAGCTGGATTGTCTTCGCTCCTTAGCTTCGAACTTTCCCTCAGTCCCAGTGGCCCAGGTCGAGACCTTCACTTCACCCTTAAGAGTCATTTTCCTTGCTGCATGCTGTATCGGGTGGAAAGGGACTTCCTGTGGCGATGCTAGCCCTCCCCCTCTTTGCTTCCACATTTGGTATATCCAGCTCCCGGACCGGAAGCGACAGCGGTGGGTGACTTCACGCGCTTGTTCGGGCGGTGGTAGCCTGCGAGGGTCAATTCTAGGAACGGAAGGGGTTTGCCTGCGTTGGGCCTCAAAATACATTTTTACAAACATGTAAAACACAGAGGAAGGCAAAATGAGCCTCTCCCTGGGAACGCTCTCGTTGCATATGTGGAAAGACATTTGGGCAGTGTAATTAGTTCCCCAGTTGGTACCATGCAGTGCGCCCAGGGATATGTGGGACCATTGGAGAACTGGGTGCTGGCGCCCTGCTCACACTGGGCTTTGGAGGATGCCTCCTGAAAAAGACAACCTTAGAGCTAAGATTTTTTAGACTGGTGTTAGCCGGAAATACAGGGAATAAAAGTTTTATAGACATTGAGACTCACATGTATAATAAAAGTGTGTTCAGAAAACTGGGAATGACCATCCTGTATGGAAAGTGCCTGGGACAGTGGCCATGACCCGGGCATTGCCTGTTTGATGCTTTCCTCTTTTCCAGCCCCTAAGAGCAAATCGTTTTGGCGTCTGACCTTAGAAATGGGTTTTTGATCCAGAAGAGCTCATGCCTGCGTTGTATTTGGAAGAAAGGTTAGGCTTTAGTGATGGAAGAGGGGCTAAGTGCAGAAGCTGAAAATAGTGGGAGGGTTGGAAGTGTTTTGAAGAGGAACAGGTGAAAAAGGATTGAGGCCAAATTGTGGAAAGGTCTGTTAGGAAATCATTGGTTTGAAACTTACACCAATACTAATTGGCCACAAAGCTAAGTTCTTTAGTGGATCCCATTGGAACAAGAAGCAAGCATTCAGGACAGAAACCCTGCTGAAGCTGGAGTGATTAGAGGAAACTTTACAAATAAAGGTGATATCTTGTGGACCAGGGAGGATCAGAAGAGGAAGGTGTGAAGGGGATCCCAAGGCACAAAGCAGGAAGGACAAAGGGGTAGATAAGGTAAAGGAGAGTTCTTGTAGAACAGAGACTACAAAAATGTAACTAATCTGGCAGATAAGGACTGTTTGTAAATTTCCTACACAAAGGATCCCCCAGCTGCTTTTGAAATAGTCTCTGGGTAGTAGTGGATTCACCCATTCAATACCATCATCCCAGATACAGTATACCTATAAAAATTTAAATTGCACAAGAAAAGCACCACGTTAGGTAACTTTTGAAATAATATGTTTTTAGAGTTCTGTTCTTTTGATAAAGTAATAGGTGAATGATTAGAACATTAGAAAATAAATATGGAATATATGTAAGAAATAAATATACATATGTGATATACAAGTTCTAGATTATGATTTCCAACCCATTTTAATGCACCTGTGTCAGTTTTGTTGAAACACTTGCAGAATTGAATTTGGGTCTCTGGGTTAATTCTGAGAAGCACTAAGACCTCACCTGCTTCACTGGTGGCAGAAGTAGTGAGTGCCTTTTGCTCAAATTTTACCTGAATCCTTATCTTGGGAGTAAAAGCCCTTCCCCACCCTAACTTGGGTAGTTATTAAAGGCATCTTGGAATTCTGCTATCAGAGATGAGCATCGATCTCTATAGTCATTGAATTCAACAGTTGAATTCTACTTGCAAAGGTTATTTTCACACGAGTCCTTAGTCTCAGAAACGAAGAGTAACCGAGGGTACCATTGGTGCCAATGGCTTCCAGGCTTTCACGTTTGTCACTTTGTATCAGGGAGCACAGTAGGGTGATGACTTTGATAAGGAGGCAGGGCCCAGACTTAGAAACAGTAAACCTAGAATTACTGTCCAAGCCAATAAGCCTATTAGAACACAACTGTTCCAGAGAAAAATGAATCAGCTATGGCCACAGAGCATCCTGACCACTTGGACCAGGCATCAAAGGGAGCACAGCATTAAGAGTCACTTGGGCCAGCACGGTTGTGCATGCCTGTAATCCCAGCGATTCGGGAAGCTGAGGCAGAAGGATCACAAGTTCAAGTCCAGTTTGAGAACTCAGTGAAGCCCTGAGCAACTTAGTGAGACCCTGTGTAAAAAATAAAAAGGGCTGGGGATGTGACTCAGGGGTAAAGCCTGTGTTAAATCTCCAGGACCAAAAAAAAGGGCTGTGCGGGAAGGAACCCTACAGAGAAGCAGAAACTGGAGCATCATGGGATTTGACCACAGTTATTCACCTGGAAATCAGCCTGGATGTACCTTTCTTTACAAACTAAACTGCCCTCATTGTTCTTGCCTGGAGAATTTTTGTCAGGCCTCTGGTGGGTCACTTTGCTTAGCCCAACTCGTTGTTAACTCAGTATGTCAGTTAGCCCCTGTGTCCAAGAATGCTGAGGTTTGAGTCAAGGCTGGTGGGGACTTGTGTAAAACCTGTGCAGGAAGAGCTGAGAGGAGACTTGGCAGACAGGAATCAAGGGCTCACCAAAGGCATCATGAACAGGGAAAGATGAATGTGCAAGTTAAGAAAAGCTACATTTAGGTGTAGCATATTTAAGGGCTTTCTCTAGAAATGTGTTGACCTCCTGTCACACTCTGGGACACTGGGCTGTCAACTGGACTATGTCTGCCCAATATACATTATAAAACCTCTTGTCAGCTGAGGTGAGGGAAGAACTGGTCTTACAAATAAGTTGTTACCTGATCCATACAAGATGAGCCTTTCTTGCGGTGATGTCATTCCCAAAACAGCTCCAAGCTAAAAAGCCTGGCAAATCCTAGTACTGAATTATACCAGCATCTCCATCTTCATGTTGAAGAAATAACCTCTTTGGTTTATAGATCTGACAAAATCAAAGCTGCAGGAAAATGGACAGTGAGGTCCAGAGAGATGGAAGGATCTTGGATTTGATTGACGATGCTTGGCGAGAAGACAAGCTGCCTTATGAGGATGTTGCAATACCACTGGTAGGTTATGATTTGAGCTGAGCATAATGGGTTAAAGTTACCTGGCAAAACAGGGGAGGTGAGATATTGATGGAAGATGAACTAGTAGAACAGAGAAATTAGCATTCTCTTAACTCTCACAGTCTCTGGAGAGTATCTAGCCCAGCTCTTGTTGTTGTTGTTGTTTGGGGGGCAGGAAGGTAATGGGTATTGAACCCAAAGGATTTGAGTCACATCCCAGCCCTTTCTTAAAATTTTTTATTTCAAAACAGGGTCTTACTAAGTTGCTTAGGGTCTCACTGAATTGCTAAGTCTGGCTTGGAATTTGGAATCCTCCAGCCTCAGCCTCATGAGTCACTTGGATTAGAGGCATGCGCCACCACACCATAACCCAACTCTGAAGAGAAATGTGGTTCAGAGAGCTGACATGCTCTGTTCTGTTAGGGGGTCATACCAGAATAAGAATCCAGATTTTCTGAACCAAGCTCTGTCCGTGACACCAAAGCCAGATGCAAACCTAGTTAAGAGTGTAGGGCCTGAGGCAGGAGCAAAAAGCAGCAGTATGTGTGTTCCTTACTTCCCTGCCTGCGGCTTGTCAGTCTCCTGATATTTGGAGAAACTCCCATTCTTGGAATACACACCTATCCTAGGTTCCCTGGAAAATATTCAGGGATACCTGACTTTTCTTCTTTTTCTTCTTTTGCATTTAGGACAACAGGTTCTTGGAATACTTTTCTTTCCTGATCTCTGGAAAATTCCCCTGAAAGGAGCTTGTTAAATCTTCATTTTGCAGGAAAGAATAGAATCAGAGAGGGGAACTTGTCCAGAGTCTGGCAGCTGACAAGCTGGACTTCATACCTAGATCTGTAAAGCTCCAAATCCTGGCCTGTAAATTTTGTCATTCATTCATTCTACAATCATTTCTTTGTGCCTACTGCGTGCCATAAGACTGTGTGAACATAAGATATGGTTCATACCCCTGGGGGGCATCTCGAGAGGCACCACGTAAATAGAGTTACAAGTGTTCTAAGTAGGCACATGAAAAACCACATAGTATAGAGAAGGGCTGTTTTTCTGGCAGGCAGCAGAAAGGCTTCAAAGGGGAAGTAAGGTTTAAGCTGGATCATAGGGAAGACCAGAAATGTAATGGGAGTGGGCAAGGCGCTGCAGCAGAGGGAAGGGTAATGCGCAGACTCTCTTTCCCAGAGTCTTGAAAGACTCCAGGAGACAGTGAGATATGCAGGATGAATGGAGACTACACTTCATACCTATCGTGTAAGTAGGCAGAAAAGTTGGACACAGATTTTGACACACTTAAGTCTTCTGCCCTGGAGGCCTCGGAATGAATGGTCTTCATTCCATGCCATGCTCAGATTTGGCTTTCAGAAAATCAGTACAGCACATTGTTAGACCTGGATTGGTATAAAGAAGAGGACAAGCAAGACCAATTAGGAAGCTATTGCAGGGGTCTAGGCAAGGGAGGTGGGCTAGAGCAGAGCTGAGAGAATGGTGGAGCCAGGTGCAGTGGAGCACCTGTAAACCCAGCTGTTTTAGGAGGCTGAGGCAGAAAAATTGCAAATTGAAGCAATTTAGTGAGACCTTATCTCAAAATAAAAAATTAAAAAGGGCTGGCACCTAAATTCAGTCTCTGGCAGACAAAGAAAATATTGGAGACTTCTCAAATTTTGGAATTGGTTATGGCAAGATTTGGGGACCATTTTATGTGATGGGGATGAGGGAAAGGGAAATTTCCCCACCAACTTCCAGGTGCTAACCTGACACTGTTGCTAACTGATTCCCTTTTCCTTGTCTTGTGATTCTAAAGCAATGTGTGTATCAGTTGGCTTTTACTGCATAATAAATCACCCCAAAACTTACCAACTTAAAACAACTACTTATAATTTTATAATTTGGAAGGGTCTTCTGGTCTGCACCAGCTCTGCTTATCAATGCTAGGCTTTCTTATGTTGCATATTCAGCTAATTGACAGGACGCTTCATAATCTCAGACAGTCTCACACATCCAGCAGTTAGCAGGATGCCCTTGGGTGATGGGCAACTGGGCCTCTTCTCTCATGATTCAGCAGGCCAGCCCAGATATCTCAGACCAGGGTCCAAGAGCAACATCAGAGAGAACTGCAGAGCCTTATAGAGTTTAGACCAAGGACTTACCACAGGCTCCATAGCTGCTTTCTGCTGGCCAAAGCAAGTCACATGGCCAGTCCAAGCCCTAGATTAGGGAAATAGATGCCACCTTTTGATAGGAGTATTGCAAAATAACTCCAGCCGTTTTTCCAGTATACCATCATGGATGGTTATGTTTATAATACTTTTGTTTTCTAGGCACTTGTGCAATTTTATGTGTTGGTGTTCATCATGAGAGACAATAGTCACCAAATGAGAGACACATTATTTTAGAAAGCATATCACAGATGGGGTGAAATTAAGCAGATTTGCCTGCCTCTGTCTTAAGTACTTCAGTGAACAAGGACCTGTTTTTTCTTTGCCAGCTATTAGTTATTAGGGCCAATATCCTTAATCTACACTCTCAAATTTACATACTTTCTGTGTGTAACTATGTAATCTGTGTAACTATGTTTGGATTTCAGTCTTATATTTTTAGAACCAGATGGATGTGATTCAAAAGCACTTGTACACATTGTAAGTAAATATTTAATACATAGTAAATGCAATCTTAATGGGGAAGAACATATACATACTACAAAGTGGCAAGAAATCGTGTGAATATTATTATATAATAGTTTACTGACCTTAAAACAGCATAAATTCAGTTAATTAAAAAGAAATATGTTGCCAGGTTGTTTTAGTCAGCTTTTTTGCTGCTGTGACTAAATGATCTGACCAGCACAATTCTAGAGAAGGAAAGGTTTATTTGAGGGTTCACAGTTTCAGAGGTCTTGTTCATAGAGGACTGGCTCCATTCCTCAGGGCTGGAGGTGAGGCAGGACATCATGGCAGAAGAGCATGGCAGAGGGAAGCAACAGGCGTCATCAGGAAGCAGAAAGAGTCTCCACTCTCCAGATACCAATATGTACCCCGAAGTCATGCCCAATTCCCACCTCCAGCCACACTCTACATGCTGCCTCCAGTTACCACTCAGTTAATCCCATTCGGGAGTAATTCACCTTCTTACATTGTTTCACACATGGGTTTTTGGGGAACAGGTCACATCCAAACTATAGCACAGGTGCATTAGTGCATGACTTTCAATCCCTGCGGCTTGAGAGGCTGATGCAAGAGGATCGCCAGTTCAGAGCCAGACTCAGCAAAAAAGCAAGGTGCTAAGCAACTTGGTGAGACACTGTCTCTAAATAAAATACAAAATAGGGCTCGGGATGTGGTTGAGTGCCCCTGAGTTCAGTCTCCAGTGCCTCCCCTCAAAAAAAAAGTTCAAAGCCAGCCCCAGCAACTTAGCAAAACCCTGTCTCAAAATAAAAAAAAGGACTGGGGATGTGGCTCAAGGGTTAAGCACCCCTGGGTTCAGTCCCCACTACCAAAAAGAAAAAGAAATAGGGCTGGGGATATAGCTCAGTTAGTAGAGTGCTTGCCTCGGAAGCACAAGGCCCTGGGTTCAAATCTCCAGGACCGCAAAAAAAAAAAATTAAAAAAAAAGAAAAAGAAATATATGGGTATCAGTGAACTTGGGCACAAAACAGTTTTGTTAGTAATGAATTTCAGTATGAAGTAGAAGGAAGTAATTCCAGATTCTTCTCTAAGCCTGACCCCGTGGCTCACTGTAAGAAAACTGATAGTTTCTTTGCTGTTTTTTATTTTGCCCTACTTCACCACTAGGGGGAGATCTCTGTGGGCGTTTTTCATTATTGTTTGTTGCTTTGTTTTTGCAGCATCAGGATTGAACTCATGTTCACTTTACCAGTGAGCCACATCCCCAGCCCTTTTTTTAATTTTGAGACAGGGTTTCCCTGGGTTGCTGAGGCTGGCCTCAAACTTGCTATCCTCCTGCCTCAGCCTCCTGAGTCACTGGGGATTGAACCAAGGCCTCTTGTTGCATTTTCAGTGTCCCTCATCACTGCCTCTACCTTCATTATAATAGAGGCATGTTCAGAGCAGCATAGCTTTTGGATAATTTCCTATGTTTACAGAACATGCCTTCAAATCCAGTATTCATTTAAAACATACTCCCTCCATAAAAGATTAGTGTTCCTCTTTCAGTGGTCCTGGCCACTCGTAATAATAACAAAGGCTTTGGGAGCACTGGATGCCCTACACAGTGCCCCATACTTGATCTAAATTATCTCATTTAACTTACAGAAGTTCTATGAGATGATGTCTGCCTTTTTCTCCTAATTGCCAAAAAAGAAGAAAGACCCCCAGGGTTTGAACACCTTGCCCAGGTAGCCCATCGGACGGTGGATTCCTGGGCTTAGGTCCTGGTTGACTTCCAGAAGCTTCTGCCCTCATCCCTTGCCACACTGCCTCCTACACAAATGCCAGAGTCGTGGTGCCCCTGTCCCCTCCCTTATTCCCAGGGACTGGGCCACGTTTGAGCAGGGCTTCTGATGTTTTCCTCCCATCTGTTTATTTTGGCTCTTTCTGTGGAATACGCATAGCAATTGTGCCACACTTTCCTAGGAACTCACAGGTTTTAATTCTATGTATTCTTGAGTTTTAAGAGGTTAATGCAGATTATTGTTCTGAATGCTCCTTACATCGTTTCAGAATGAACTTCCTGAACCTGAACAAGACAACGGTGGCACCACAGAATCCGTGAAAGAACAAGAAATGAAGTGGACAGACTTGGCCTTGCAGTACCTCCATGAGAACGTACCCCCCGTTGGAAACTGACTCCTGACTCCTTTCCCATGGATGGATTTTCAAAAATAATACAGATAAAAATTTTTTCTTTCAGTCTCCTTATTCAGATCTTTGAGTAATAAATCAACATTCATAGTGTACACCCTCTTAGTTTGAGGCAGGAAAGAGCAATGTGAAAATATTCAACATAGGAAAAAGATTTCTCAAGAATGCAGAATATTTGGCTCTTTAAACCTTCTTCATTCACTCTCTTGTGTTTGAACATGACTGGTTAAACATTTGCTTTTAACTCCAGTTTTGCTTTACTATCAAAGTTTAACACTTTCCAACTTCTGTGATGTGACATAAAGTGGTTGAAAGTATGAGAGGGAAAGACAAAGGAACAGGAAGCCAGACATAGGAGGATCAATGACTTCTCGTAGTTCCCCACCTTGGGAAAACTTCTGAGAGCTTTGCTCCTGTGTATGCCCTACAGAGATGATGCCAATTACTAAGATTCCTAAGATTTTTCCATGCTATTTTCTTTTCTTTCTTTTTTTTTTCTTTTGATACCAGGGAATGAACTCAGGGGCACTTGGCCACTGAGCCACATTCCCAGCCCTATTTTGTATTTTATTTAGAGACAGAGTCTCAGTGAGTTGCTTAGTGCCTTGCTTTCGCTGAGGCTGGCTTTGAACTCAAGATCTTCCTGCCTCAGCCTCCCGAGCCACTGGGATTACAGGCGTGCGCCGCAGTGCCCAGCCTTCCATGCTATTTTCAAACTGCAAATAAATTTACAGATTAAAATGTTATCCGATCATTACATCTGCTCTTCCTCCAGCTGCCTTTGATGCAGCTGGAAAGAATCTGACTAGATGGGCTGCTGGTTTTATCCAGTAGTGGCATTTCTTATTTTCGCAAAGCCCTTTCCCATATAACCAAAATACCACAAAGTCAATGTTTAGCAATACATTTTTATAAAGAAGGTGTAATTTGCAAAGCACATTCATATATATTTGTCTCCTGGGATTATCTCATCTTGTCTTTTTTGTTATTGGGTCTTTTTGTTTACCCAGGTTTTTTTTGTTTGTTTTTGTTTTGTGTGTGTGTGTGTATGTATGTATGTGTGTGGTGCTGGGGATGAAACCCCGGGGCTCCTCATGCCTGCTAGACAAGCACTCAACCACTGAGCTACATTCTTAGCCCCACTTAACCCAGCTTTTTAGAGGAACAAGTGTATTACAATGAGCTGATTTTAGGTCATTGGAGAGTGGGAACCAGATCATGGTTATAGCAGCTCTCCTGCAACCCCACACATCAGGCTGGTCTGCTCCATCAGTGGTCCAACCTAGAAGCCATTTGTCTTCAGAAAAAGATCCCTCAAGGCACCAGCCCCCTCAATAACTGAAAAAACTGCAACCTCATAAAAAAGGAAAGTATAAGGAAGAGATTTTATACCAGAGAAAACTAAACTTTTCAAAAATGAAAGTATCCAGAAAGTCACAGTTGTTTCACATTCTCATTAAATGATATCTTTTCTGCAACTTGTTTGTGGTAATAGTTAACACACTAACATCTAGGAATTTGGCAAAGTAAGAGTCTAGCCCAGCCTTTCCCTGGGATATTGATAGATTGAATATTGACAGATAAAGCTGTCTTGGTCTGATCTGAAATGGAATATGAGGCCTATAAGACAGCACTTGGTTTTTCTGCTTGACTTAAGGTCCTGATCTTAAAATTGCCTCCATGCCCCAGAATGACCTCACAGGCCAAGGTGATAACCTGTGAGATGGCACCAGAATGGTGGCCCATTGTTTCAGGAATTAGGTGACCTAAGCTTGGGCTACTCAGATCTGTCAACTGGAGCTCAGGAGTCTGTCCACCTAGGACTAGCTTGAGGATGATGGACACAAAAGAGGTCAAGCTGGTGTCACAGAGTGGCTTCCATGTATACCAAAATACCCAGAGGAAAGTGGGTGCAGAGGGAGGACAAAGGACCCTATGGGCCCCTGGTTCCTGCCTGCTTTCCAGTTAACAGCATGTTGTATGGATTCCTCTTGACCCGACTGCGCCATCCTGAACCATAACCGCCATGAGTGCCCCTGAGTAACCCTAGCTGGCCTTCCCCATGCATTTCCCAGCAAACCATAAATAGATAAAACCATTAGTATCTTGTGTGGAGCTTTGCAACAAGACCCTGGCTCCTGGGATGCAACTCACTGATATTATCTTAAGGTAAACCAGGTTCATTCCCACCAGGACACAGTCACTTCTGTCCTAACCTATAAATATGCAACCTCTTTCTGACTGGAATTGTAGGAATCCAGCTGGTCCTGCTGCTGCCTAGGACCATGCTTCTGTCAGTAAGTCCCCCAATAAATTGCACTCTGCAATTCTAGATCTGGATTTTGCTTAGTGTGAAGACATAGGTATTAAATCAATAGCCACTATGAATTCGTGATTTCAAATAGTGACATGCTAGGAAGGAAAAATAAAGGATGTGACTTAATTTGGATTCCTAGAAGCAAAGCCTAAGGCAGGATATCTTATGCAAGTGATTTATTGAGGTTGTACTCTCCAGAGAACCGCGTGAGGAATGCAGGATGGGGCTTGGAGAGAAGCTGAGCAAAGAAGCGGCTTCAGCTCAAGTCCAGCCTCAGCCTGGTCCCACGGGACATCTGGACCATGATGGCATCAAGATTTCCCCACTTTGAGGCCATGGGCCAGGTGCACTCACATGAATGCTCT
Source organism: Glaucomys volans (assembly GCA_020662805.1). Classification (NCBI taxonomy): domain Eukaryota; kingdom Metazoa; phylum Chordata; class Mammalia; order Rodentia; family Sciuridae; genus Glaucomys; species Glaucomys volans. Next base: position 634,394 of record JAJEJO010003472.1, on the reverse strand, counting down.
TGGTTCCACCCTTCCTGCCATCCCCCAGGAAAAGAGCTTAACCTCCTGGACACTACCAGGGGACTTGGCTCTCCAGAGGACATAGCTGTGTGTCTTCTGGCAGCCAACACAGTAGCTGGGGAATGGGTACCAACAGTGACCACCGCTGAGTGCCTGACTGGGGGACCTGATTTATATTTATAATCAAGGGAAGATCTGGTGGTAAGTAGCTATTGTAGCACGTACATTTAATATGCTAACTTAATTTCTGAAATTTTTCCCACTCTCCAAGAAAGTGATCAGGCCCTTTATGCTGCCTGTGCACAGCAGGGAACAGATATGCTCAAAAACACCCCCACACCTTGGGGAAAGTAGGAGGGACGAGGGTCTGAAGCCAGGAGTAGCCCCACGTGTGCCCCACTTGCTGGTGGTGGTAGGTAGGAGACGGACGTGAGGGGTGGGAATGAGGTGAAGGGATAACTCTGTAAACTGGGCCCACTGTACTGACCACCCCATGCTTGTATTTAAAAAGCAATTTATCCACAGCCCTGCCTGGCTTAACTCAATAGAGAATGTTACATTCCTCAACAAGCAACCTGTCATCTACAAGAGAAAGGCAGGCTTGAGATGCCTCAGTTACCCCGGAAGGAAGTAGGGAGACTTTAGTGACCCTTATACAGACCAGATTCCAGAACTCAGGGAGACAAGGATAATTCCCCATAACCATAAAATCTGTAAGAACAAGTTCCAATTAGAACTGGTCACTGTGGGTTAAAGTGACCTGGAGTTGTTGTGTACAGGGGGGACTCAAAAGTTTGATGTCAGTCAAAAGTCAAGAGGTGGACTTGGGAGGGACTCTCTGGACACTTCTCTGGAACCCCAATAAAACTGGAGGGCGTGAGGAGCATACTTCTCTCTGAAAGGACCCATTCTTTCCCTTGAGAGTGTCCCCTGTAGCAAAGTAGAGCTAGATTTAATTTGCTTTGAAGAAAATAGAGAAATGTGATACTTCTTGTACCCTTCTTGAGTGTATAACAAAAAAGTAGGAGTGACCAAGACGAAGAGTCAGGAGGAGAGAATTGATTACAGAGAGAGAAAAGTCCCTTAAAGCCCAGTAGTGGGACTGGCATCATAGGCAAGGTAACTGGGGAGGGAAGGATCTTTTTAAAACTTTTCCTTTGTTATCAAAAGATTTTAACCAGAGATGGAGGAATGGCCTAATGAATATATATGTTTATGTATATATTCATTAGGCCATATATTAGGCCATAGATATATATATATATATAATTATTCATATATATATATTCATTAGGAGATGATAGGTGATAGATAGATAGATGATAGATGATAGATAGATGACAGATAGATAGATAGATAGATAGATAGATAGATATAGATAGATATCACTCTGAGCTGGGCATGATGGCACATACCTATAATCCCCGCTGTTCTGGAGGTCAAGGCAAGAGGATTTCAAGTTTGAGAACAGCCTCAATAGCTTATTGAGACCCTATCTCAAAATAAAATGTTTAAAAAGGGCTGGGGATGTAACTCAGTGGCAGAGTGCTTGCCTAGCACGTGCAAGGCCCTGGGTTAATCTGCAGTGTGGGGGAAGCACGCGCACACACGCACACGCACACACGCACACACACACACTCCTGTTTATATGTGTGTGTCACCCTAGAGAATGGATTTGGACAGGTCAGAATAGAAGCAGGAAAACAAAAGAGCTTTGTGTTGGCTTAAGTGAGATGAGAGATGACGGCAGCTTGGACTGGGTAGATGGAGGTGGATATAGAAGGACTTGGGGTGTCCCTTAGTGGTAGACACGTCCATTTTGCCCACTGCAAGGTGTGTTCCATGAAGCCAGCACCCTGGGTCATGGCTGTATAGCTCTAAAGAGACTTGTGTGCTCGGTGTGAACACTCCTTTAGGACCCAGGGCTGGATTTGCTGAGCCGGACATAGGACAACAGATACAACCTGTGTCCTCTAGACAGACTCCGAGTCCAGGAGCTGCCCATTCTTTGAAGCCCAACTTAGACCCACTCATGGCAGAGTAAAAATGACCGCCATGATTAATCTGGCACTTCTGTGTGTTCAGGATGTTTAAGCCCTTGCATTCACTTGTGAGGTAGATATCATCATCCTCCTACATCAGGAGATGGTGACTTAAATGACTTGTTCAAGAGAAAGGACTTATTTATTCCAAGTCACTCAAACCGCAAATGCATTCCAATGCATTTTGGATCTCAAAACCTGTGTCCTCTCCCAGCACCACATCACCTCCTATAGAAAGACTCTGTGACCACCTCTTTCTGAAATGGGAAGAAAATCCTATCAGAACATTCAGAATTTCCAAATATTCATCTCTAGGATGGAGACAAAGAACCCAAAGAATTTTTATTAGAAAACTGGAAGACATGAATCATTAAAAATGTTAGCGTCATATAACTTAATTGCCACAACTCATATTGTTGTCACTGGTTTTTACACAAGATTAAATCCTTATGGGTATATTTTCAGATTTTGGTGCATTGGGGTAGTTTAATGTCAATGCCAGTAAATTCCCAGCAGGGGACGCTCCATTCCTTTGAGAAAGTTAAATTGCCAGTGGCGATTCTGAAACGGAGCATCCTGAGTCAATGTTTGCAAGAGATTCTGCATATCTGGCTGACTCAGTGTTGGGTGGGGGTCTAAGTGAAGAAAGTGCTGTCTCCCTGAGACTCTGGTCAGCCACACTAGGACTGGGCAGCCCACCTAGTGGGCTCATTACTCATGCCGTGTGGCGAACCAGGTAAGGGTCCACAGGGGAGGACAGCTCAGAACTCTGATTACAGAAAAAGATGGTCACAATTGGATCATCTTTTTTGCCTGCCGGTGAACTCAACTCATACTCAGGCCTGGGGCGCTTTCATTAAGCTGTTTTCCAGCTTTTTAGGTGAAATCATTTGAATAATTTTGGCATCATCCCAGAATAATCTATTAGGCTCTAGTAAGACTGTTTTCTAAAGCTTCTTTTCTTTAATCCCGTTTTACCCACAGTCAAATACATTCCCCAGTTCCTCGCTGTCCCATCAGTCAGCTCTGTGGAAAATAGCAAGGTGTTCAGGGACCGGCCTGGAAGGCTCATGAGGGCCATAGCTTGTGACCTTCTCAGCCCTTATGATGGATGGCCCTGGCCTGTGCCCCTAGCCCACCAGGGCTGCCTTGGTAGTGCCCGACATGCACACAGGCTCCATATTTGGTTCAATGCTCTGTTGTCACTGTCGTGAACGAAACCCTTAAGAATTTTTGAACAAAGGGCCCATATGTTCATTTTGCACAGGGCCCCATAAATTATGCAACTAGTCCTCGAATCTGTGGCAGCCATCTGCCGGGGTTCCACATTGGCCAGTGACTAACTTGAATGACAGTTCAAGGCACTGAGTGTCTGCCTTCAGGGTGATAGAAGGCAGACCAGGCCTGGGCAAGCAGCAAGAGAAAGCTGGGTCACCCGACAAGGGTTCCAATTCCTGGACGGCTCTCCCGGGACAGTTGCTGAGTCCTTCCCTCACCTTGACCAAGCTCTCTGTTGTTCTTGCCTCCTAAATGCTGGCCTAACTGACCACAGGGTAAGGGGCAGGGCCAGAGATGCAGGAAGTGAATTGAGACAGGTTTTGTGACACCTAAGAGTACTTGAGGCAGGATTATCACCCACCCCCAGGGCATGTCCTTGCCTAAATTTCATCTGGCTCTTAGACAACCACTATATGACCTTCTCTCTAAGTCCCTGTCTCAGAATAGAGCCTCTGATGAGAAGAGAGTGTAAGAAGCCCAGTCGCAGAGCTGGGAACAATGGTCAACTCATATCATTAGTCATGTTATTTGGTTTAAAGGAATCTACCTGGATTTTTATTTTTAGTTTACCCAATTGTGTTGAAACACACACACACACACACACACACACACACATGCACACACACACAAAGTCTGTTTTAACAGGCCAAAGCTAGCCAGGTAATTGCAATTTCCTGTGTTTTCAGCTAACCTAGGATCAATTGTGCATGTATAGACATATATACACAGGTGTACACAAAACATGTGGACCAGATTTGTTGGGGAGAGGGGAAGCAGGCAAAGGGTAGAGAATCTGAAAACAACCAAATGACTGGAGAGGAAATGAGAGAGATTGATGTCCAGACCCATCCCAGTTATTCCTTACCCTCCCCAGTGACTCAGATTCCCTTTCTAATGATGCTACCACCCAAGGGCAAAAGAGGTCTTCCTGTCCCAGCCATGGTACTGCTATGCTCCAGCATCTCTGCCCATGCTTTCTCCACCTGTCAGCTTAGTCTCAGGCAGTCCCCCCTCCCCAGCCACCATGCCCACAGAATGGTGCTCACTGCAACTGGTGCTCAGTCTAACTGGGAGGACTTCCTGAAGAGTGAGGCAGCAGCATCCCAACCTCGTGGCCCTTGAGTTGTCAGTAACATGGCCACTGATTAAGACCCACGCAGTCCCACCTCCCCCAGCACTCAGACAGATGGGCAGGTGGGCCTGCCAGGTGACGCTGCCCTTCCTGGTGTCCTCTTTCTGGCTTTTGCAACCCGAAGCTCAGGGCTGTGTAGATGTTAAGAGAGACTCTGCCTCTCCACGTGCCCTCCTGCTGGCCCAGGCTGCCCTCAGACTACAGAGATGACAAGCTCATGAGTCTGAGTTCTTAGCCTGGGAGGAGGAGGAAAAGACAACCCAGTCTGGATTAGAGTCCCAAGTTCATGGCAAAAGTAGAGAAGGCCAAAGCTCTGTCCCTTTCTCTCCCCACTGATTCCGGTTCTCCCTCTCTCATCCCGGTTCTCTCTTTCTCTCAGTCAATCTTACTGTATGTCCCTATTTTTGCTTGAAATTTTTTCCTTCCTTGCTCTATTCAAACATTTATCTAAATATCTTAGTCTATACCTCGCACTTGTCTCCCTCCTTTCCCATTGCAGACACCTCTAAAGTAGAATTTATGTCAAATTCACACCTCGTTTTGTTTCACATGTCACTTATTTAAAATTGCACACAAGTTATATGTAATGCATATGTATATATATATGTATCATGTATGCATGATGTGTGTAGACATATATACATGTCTATACACACATAGGCGTATATGTGTGTATATATAAGTATATATGTATATATAGTTACTGCCGGAAAGTATAGTGGTTAAGTGAAGGGACCTTGGAGGCAGTAAGAATTGGTTTCAAAACCTAACTCATGGTAAACACTTCATAAAGATTAGTTATATTTGTTATCAAGTAAAATATCTAAGTGTTTCAAAGGAATTCTGCATTGACATGCTAAATTAAACAAAGAATAATTTCATTATGTAAACAAACATTCCCAAATAACCTTCAGGAATTACTTTACATGGTAGAAACAGCAATGAACTCAGAAGCAGAAGACCTGAATTCAAGTTCTGTTCCATCACTTACTGACTGTGGGGTGAGGAAATTGTCTTCCAACTTCTCTAAGCCTTCCTCTCAGAGTAAAATGAAATGGAAAAAAAAAAAAAAAGTTTTGTAGTTATAAAGACTACATGCACCGGGCGCGGTGGCGCACGCCTGTAATCCCAGCACTTGGGAGACTGAGGCAGGAGGATCGCGAGTTCAAAGCCAGCCTCAGCAACTTAGTGAGGTCCTAAACAACTCAGTGAG